>JAOTAV010081156.1:0-12430 GCA_026546445.1 Cyclargus thomasi | reverse complement strand
ATGTCTGTCCGGAATATTAAAAAGATACTTGATAGGAAATTATATTATAACGAGCTAGTTTTCAAAACTGGAAAACTCAAATATGAACTGCACGGTCCGCCTCATCAAGTATTTGCTTTGCAGCTGGTTGCTGGCGATCTGATAAAGTTCCTGGCTGCTAACGAAAACGAGCAGCCGCTGGTTATACACGGTTTCTCCGTCGGCGGGTACATCTGGGGCGAGGTCTGCGCGCATGTCATTAAGGATAAGGATCTGTGAGTGTATTTTTTTAATGATACTTATTTAGGGGGAAGCGAGCAGACGGTTTACCTGATGGAACACGACTGCCGTCGCCCATGGACACTTGAAATATTTTGTTGTTGTTGCTGGCCTATAGCGTTATGAGGGAATGGGGAACGGAAATAGGGATAGAGGATAAGGGAAGTTGGGCCACCGGTAATCACAGTCACTGGACGAAACACAGCTCAACGCCGTTTCACGCCTGCTTTCGTGAGGCCATGGCCTCTCTCTGGTCCAGCTCATTCGTGCCGAAGCATGGCTCTCCCATGGCAATGTGTGAGAACTGGTTTCTTTCTATGTCAACATTACTTATTTATTTTATTTAACATTTATTATAGGCACAATACGAGTATGCCCATATTATAAATACCTTATAGACAAACATACATATATATTTATACTAAAACTAACACTAAAGACGTATTGTCTGCGACGTGGGCGCGGTGTTCGGATGTCGTCCTCGGAATCTCCTGTAGACGACTCCTTATAAACAAGCATGGCGTAACTCCTCGACTCAAGTTTCAATGTCGACAAAAGTCAGAAACTCCCTTCATAGTAATGTTTATAGTTCCACAGATTCTAATAGCCACCATGCTTGTGACGGAAGAAATCGAGGAAAGAAAGGAACGTCCTTTTTTTCAATCGCTATGCTAGGGATGGTAGAAAACTTTATGTTTATCCCGAAAAACCGAGAGAATTTCTATACTTTCGTATATCTACTGACGCTGTGTCAGCCCTGCTGGTCAGGCCACCTTCTCTTTGAGTCTTTTGACCTTGTCTTCTACAGCAGACATATTTTATTATGTAGGCCATACCAACTTATATCCGGGCAAACCATTAGCGTTTACGATGGTCCATACTCCGTAGTATTCAACTGCCCTGTGAATAATGTAATGTAACAATCCTTACAGCTACCAACCGGTGTTGGACCGCGTGGCGGCACAGACTTGGGACAGCGCGGCCGACGTCACAGAGATCACGATAGGAGTACCCGCCGCCGTGTTCCCCAAGAACAAGATCATGCAGAAGACGCTCAAGGCGTATATGGAGTGAGTATTGTCTATGGCAACGCTTGATTGGTGGTCCAGGGTTCCGCAGAACGATCACAAGGGTTTCGCGGTCTTTTCAATGGTTAAATGCACTTCTTACTCACACGAAAAATGTTTTAAAATCTTTATTGGTTGCTGTTGCCCGCAACTCCTTCTGCTCGGCTCCTATTGATCGTAGCGTGATGTTATGTAGCCTATAGCCGTCCTCGATACATGGACTAACCAACGCAAAAATATTTTTTTCAATTCCGGCCAGTAGTTCTGAGATTAATGCGTTCAAACTCTTCAGCTTTATATTATCAGTATCGAAATGTTCATAACGCTATTGAAAGTGTAAGGCACGCTAGGGTACAAAATGCAAAGTGCAGTGCCTTATTTAAAGGCGTGTTTCACCAGTTACAGATAAAATTGATGATAGCGTAGATTACGTGCTGATCGTCAATAATCCACAGGGTTTTTTTTCACGTAAAAAATTATAATTAAAAAACTCGTTCAAAGGATGGTGATAATTTTTGTTAGTTAGTTTGGTATACGTGAAGACAGTATGGGCAACAACGCCAAATAATTCAAAATCATTGCTTATTGTAACATTACACTAAGCCCATCTTCCTTTACACCTCATTCCCTATCCCTATTCCTTGTTCCCTTAGTCTATTCCTTCATCCAAGAGGCCGCCAACCGCACCTGCAACACTTCTGCTGGTCCAAGTTTCCATGGGCGACGGCAGTCACTTTCGATCAGGTGACCCGTTAACTCGCTCACCCCCTAATTCTCATTAAAAATAGTTTTGTGCGAAAAGTGTAAAAAATCAAATGTGTCAAACAAAGTTTGGAATTTCAGCGCAGAAAATTTGCACGTAACCCGCCGTTGTACCTAGTTGGGTACACCTCCCTATTTTTTCTTTTAATTTTTTTTTTCGTATTTACCTTCTAATTAACTGCTAAGAAATATAAGGTTTGTTATAATATTACTGCTATTACCTGAAAGAAACCGCTGTAAGCGTTAAGGCCGCTCTTTTGCTTTATTCTCACCCTAGTTTTTTCTTTCTCTAATGAATGTATTTTTATAAGCAAATAAAGAATTAATAAATAAATAAATACTGCTGGTTTAATTTTGGCGGTAAATGGATTAAAAATATATTCCAAGATAACATTATTTGTTTACAATCCATTAACACGTGCTCACAACTGATAAGTTGATAAATAAAACATTTTACATAATATTTTATCACGAGAGCTTAAAATTTTGATAGTGATCACGCGATCATGGCGTGACCACGTGAGCGGTGAGGTGCACCTGTCTGATACAAAAAACGTAACCGGTCATTACACTGAGGCCCGACCACGTGTATAGCGCGTGTTATGAATCACGAAATGATCACGAATTGAAAAATTGCCCTCAATAATTCTGCCGTCCGCAAGCTAAAATGCCGCTATGTACAAAAAGTACTTTTTGACTTATGAGCAAAGAACGCGGCAATTTTTCTAAGGGCTTGGTACTACATAACGGCAATATTAATTTTAATAACTCGGCGACTATGAAAGCTACAAAAATGTTGGTAATACACGTCAATAGAGCTTTTTCCTTTGATTATGATTGCATCAAAATGTCAAAAACGACCAGATATTGGTTAACGGTATTTAAGCTTGAGGACGGCAGAATTGTAGACACTATCCGTACTGAGATTTTTCACCGCGCTCATTTGTACTCGCTAGTTTATTCTTTTTTTAAGTCGGCAATGCCTTTACTATATTAAAACTTTTAATGTATCTGAAGGTATTGCGAGAAAATAAAATACTAGATGATGCCCGCAACTATGTTGAGCCAAATTCGTTTATCGCGCGGGAATCGTATATTTTTCTGGGATAAAAAGTATCCTATATATCCTTCACCGGGACTAAAAGTATCTCCGTACTAATTTCCAGCAAAATCGGTTCAGTGGTTTGAGCGTGAAGAGGTAACAGACAAACAGGCAGACACACTCTCGCATTACAATGTATGGATTGCTTAACCAATTAATTACGGAATATGAATGGAGTTTGTCATATTATTCATTAAATTAAAGTCAATCATCTATATAATCTACCCGTTTTATTTATAAAAATATTTAAACATTGTTTTATTATTATTATTATTATGAATAACGGGGCTAATGTAAGTTAATAATTACTGACTGACTGACTGGCTGGTATCGACACACAACCCAAAACGCTAGACGGATCGGGCTGAAACTTGGCATGCAGATATATGTTATGACAGGCATCCACTAGGAAATTTCCACTAGGTTTGTGATAAATTTAACGCCTCGAGGGGATAAAATGGGTATAAGAGTTTCTATGAAAATACTTCTTAGTACGAGCGGAGCTGTGGGTAAAAGCTAGTCGTTAAATTAGTCTGAGAGCGACAGTTAGGAAAAAAAATGTGAGAGCGTTCTCATCCAATCGAATTTTGTCTCAACTAGGTCCTCGTTTGAATAGGAGAAAGTAACGCTTTATCAGAGTAACTATTTTTAATGTTATTTTTTACGGTTGAAACGGTTTATTGGTGACTTGCGAATAGATAATAAAATCGTAAAAATTCGAATTTCAGCCGCCTTAAAACGTTGAGGTTGCTTTTTCAGCTGCGCAACAAGAAATGCTCACACCATGCCGAAATTACGCGCTATAGCGAAATTCGGTTGGGTGTAAATTCGGCATTTAAAGGGTTCGCCGGCAATATTTTGTACATCAACACAGGAATTTTGGCAGCGCCATCTCGGCTCTTATCGTGCGTCATATTAGCCGAATGCATCGGATCGGCCACGGAAGCTCGGCATAGTGTGTTTAGATTGAAGTGGATTCTTATAGTGATCCATTGGTGTTTATTCATAATTACAGGGCAAGCGAGCAGACGGGCTACCTGATGGAAAGCAGCTGCCGTCGCCCATGGACACTCGTGACATCCGAAGAGTCGCAAGTGCGTTGCCGGCCTTTATGAGGGATTGGGAATAGGGATAGAGGGATTAAAGAAGTCGGGCCACCGGTAAACTCACTCACTGAGCGAAACACGGCACAACGCCGTTTCACGTCAGTTTTCTGTGAGACCGTGGCATCACACCGGTCGAGCCGGCCCATTCGTGCATGAGCATGGCTCTCCCACGGCAATGAGCATCCGTATTATGTACGTGTTCGGTAAAAAATCGCACACTAAAAAGTGCTTAACTAAAGGGTATGGCTGATTTAGAACTGCCACTAAGCTAATGGAAGTCTCAGTGTATGTAATTAACACCAACACCATTCCAGGTACCACATGAAGACTTTCCACGCGGCGGCGACGGTGCACTACATCCGCTCGTCGCAGCTGTTCCACACGAACCTGTGCCGCGCGCCGGCGCTCTTCCTGCTGTCCGCCAGCGACCCCGTCGGCGACGAGCGCAGCAACCGCGCCGTCCACGACTCCTGGGTCGAGATGGGCATCAACGTAAATATTTAAACGTTTATATCTTTTAAATTGTCCGTCAAAAGTGTGACCAGCCCCGGATCTTCAATTTTTAAATATGTAAATATGCCGCCCCGACTTATGTTTCAGCCCTAAGATGCTTACTAATAAGACCTTCCGGAAATAATGCATCAGTTGTTGTTCTTTCAATGTTATTTATTTAATAACCCTTGCTCCCCCCACTAGATCCTGGACTCAGTGTGACTATAAAGCAAGATTTGATGAATGTGAACAAGGTTTACCAAAAGTACCATTATAAGGAGTTTGGATGGAAGGGTTTGGCACATTTATTTTTAGTACCGTGGCACGGCTGATTTTAATTTGTTTATCTGTTGCAGTTTGACAATGTTTGCAGCTGTTTCTGACATACCAATATATTGAAATGTCTATACTAGAAAGACTTGTGTTTACTTACAGTGCACATGGCACTGCTGGGAGCGGTCGCCGCACGTCCAACACTACACGAAACACCGCGAGGAATACGAGGCGCTACTGACGACGCACCTGCAGCGCAACGTGCCGCATCTCCGCGCCGCAGAACACGTGCGCGCCGCCGCCTGACCACGCCCCCTCCCGCCCGCTGACAACCGGTGACAGATTCTCCTCCTTATTAATGTTACACCGGGGAATTTGCCAACACACTAGCAGTGCCTGAGTCGATTGGGATGTTAAAAAAATGAGTTTCCAGCCTGGTGTATAATTAGATTAGGAAGTAAGTTAATTTTAATTACCACTCATTCAGTGTGCCTTGAGTATATTCACTTTTCATAGAACTTTACAAGCTACCGTTTTACTGTATCTTTTTGTATTCTTCTTTGCACACCCTAAGTTATTTCAATATATTATACTAACATAGATTATTTAAAATTTATTTGAACGAGCCTTAAATCAAAATCATCGAGTGTGTGATATTTTCTAACGTCCGAATTATGAAAATAAATATGTAAGTATCTGAAATTGGTCAATTACTAGCGTTAGTACAATGGAGTTCCTTGCTATCATGTAAACAGCTTTTTTTATCATCTGCATATCATTTAAAATAGTAATCTCTAATTAGGTAAAAGTATTTTTAATGTTTAACGATTTTATAGTTGTCTATTTATTTAGGTTAAGAAGGATATTGGCTTATGCAATTTATGTTAGCGTACACAAAAATAACTAAATGTTCTAAGCGTCTTTGATATCCGATATTGTTTCTTTTTTGTTATGTTTAGATTTTTATACATTAGAATAGAAATTAGAATGGAGTATGGACTGATTTATACGTCATATTTTGTCATGACGATGGCAGGAATGAAATAAAATATAAATTGTAGAAGTTGTTTTTATCACATATATTCTTTTGAGATGAAATACAATATGTTTTATAAGTATGGTTAAAATCAGATCCACTTTTCTGAATAATGCTTAACTTTAGTTACAAAAGTTTTTACAAGAAATTCGTACAATCGGGGAAGTTGAAACAGGTAAAAACCGTGGATCTAAGTAATTTGGTCGGGTGATGCAAACTCAGCAGACAGATCACGACCAGAGTACAAATATCGTCACGACTTACATAGAATTGACATATTCCGACAAATGACGTAGGTCCGCTGATTAGTACCTTTCAATTTCCCTCATTTTAGATTAAGCCTGTTGTTTTATTTTAAATAAAAATAACTCAGTCACTCGCACACAAAAATACAACGATGATTAGTTGACCCCTTAGCTCAATTGTTTCCGTATCCAGCAAAATGGGTTTAGACATTTAAGTGGCAGACACACTCTCGCAATATATTATATTGTTATTGATATTTGATGCGTTATATAAGTAACATACACAAACTTGTTCCGCGACCCAACTATGGCCGACATGGCGGCCAATATACATACACAAACTTTTTTGGCGACATAGCGACCAATACACAATCACGAACTTTTTGGCCGCACATAGCTGCCAATATACAGACCCAAACTTTTTGGCCGACATAGCGGCCAATACACAAACACGAACTTTTTGGCCGACATAGTGGCTGATCTAATCGGTTTCGGATTTCGTCAGACTGGGTAAGTTCTGTTGTATGTGTGTCTGTACAAAATTCTTGTACTCCTGCGGGTAATACAAATAGTTCAGGACGTGAGCAGATCTTTCCCAGCATTTCCAAGTTGTCTGAAAAAAAAAGGGAGTTCGAAAGTTATAACAGACGCTAGCAGCGTCTTTATTACAATTTCTTTCACGCAAAAATCCTCTTAGGGCCTCATAAACCGCTTACTGATAAAGTTTATTTTAGGCTTTCCACAACAGTTTTGACAGATTCTCCATAAAATATCTGTCAAATGAAGTTGTGGACAGACTGCATCGGCAAGCGGTGAAAGAGGCCAGACGTTATCTGGTACTAAAATGTCTCAAGTTTGAATGTTAACTATTTCTTCTTCCCTAATTCTACATTTAGTAACATTGCTTTTATTTTTGTATGCAGGGTCTAGATAAAGGTTTACTTATATGAAACATCTACTAGTTGCTTGACATTATGACGTAGTAACTGCATTGACCTCTAATATATACGCTGGACTGACGATACCCTTTGAAATTACAGCTCTTTAACGAGACCATTAGAGTGTAGAAACGAGTGGGAAAATAACTAAATCTGACGTAATTCTTATTTGATTATAAAGTTTTTAACTAAAAGTTTGACGCGATAAATGTTATTTCGTATTGTTTTTTTTATATTATAGTTTGTTTAAATAAGTGGTGGAATTTTATAGGTGAAATATGAAAAAGTGTGTGTTATGTAAAACTCGTTAGTTCCTTTCCCGCTCGTCACTACTATCAGCGCCAAAATACCAAATCGCATATCAAATCGCCTTACCATGGCTAGGCTCTCGTCAGTCCAGCGTATTTATAACATGGAGTCAGTAACTGGCATCTTTACATTATCTATTAGTAAGGTTTTTTATTAATTTTTACCTTTATTCCACTGTCCGTCCAGGCATCGTGTATCCTCCGCGCGTACTTCCAGGTCGCTAAACTATCATTTTCAGCGTGCATCACAAGCGCGGGTGCACGGCAGGCTGTGTGCAGGAACGTATGTTCGGCGCGCTCGTAGTGAGCTGTGACAGACTTGCACGACCTTATGTAGAACGCGTACCACGAACTGTAAAGAATAAATAAATAAATGAGAAACATCTATTTTGCACATCACACAACACAATTTAGACAAAAAATAACACGTGAAAAAACAAGAAAAGTATACAAAATTCTTAATATTTTATTGTGTGATACTAAAATTTGTCTTCAGCTCAGTATTAGCAGCGGTCTGCTGCGCTGATTTTCTGCTGAGACCAAATAGACAACATTTTAATTCATCTATCTCTGATCATTAATTTATTTAGGTCTATCTTTATGGCTACTCTAGAAGAGGTAATCACACATTTGTAAGCACCGTACGCTCCGCAGGAGCCATACGCGCCGCATTTCTCATTCATCCTCGGACATTCACTATTCTATTTAAAAGGTTTTCGTACCCAAAGGGTAATAACGGGACCCTATTACTAAGACTTCGATGTCTGTCTTTCGGTCTGTCTGTCTTCCGGCTGTATCTCAAGAAGCTTGGAGTTGAAATTGCCAATGTAACAAATACTAAAAACAAAATAAATTAAATTTTTAAGAGTGGCTCTCATAAAACGTGTTTTTTTTTTAAGTTTCTTCATCGTGGTACTAGACGGCGCTGCAGTACGCGTACATCCCGCTATCGCTTGTTAGGAAGTGTAAAGCTCAAGCTGTTTGACTTTCGAAACTTTGGTTCCTCAATTTATTCTCAATACTGGTACGGAACGCTTCGTGCGTTGCCGGCTTTTTAATGAAGGAATAGGATACGGGTATAGAGATATAAAATGAGGTGTAGAGAAGTTTGTCCTCCGCGTCGGTAAACTCGCTCACTGGGCGAAAAACGGCTTAATGCTGTTTCACGCCTGTTTTCTGTGAGACCGTAGTATATCTCCGGTCGAACCCATTTGTGCCGAAGTTTGGCTCACCCACAGCAATCGAGCATATAACCGATTGAGAAGTAATGTGAGCCATCCGTGTCCGAAACTTATTAGTTTATTACCTCTGATAAATTAACCGCCAACCAACTAAAACGGTTCGCACCAATAAGAGACTTGTGCGTACGTACCCTGATACTTTCGACCAATCAGAACGCAGTGGCTTTGAGCGGATTTTTTTTTGAACAAAACAAAATTTTAACATATCTGTTTTTTTGGTTATACGCTCGGCGCCCGCAGCATTATAATACTACTGAATAATTTTCCAAACCTCTAAAACTGTCAGGGTTATACTTAGGCCCGTATTGATAGTAAGCGCTTAACACTCACAGCATAATAACAAATTTTGAAATGCTTTTTTCATTCATAAAAAGACATATGAATAAAAACAGCATCTCAAAAATTTTTATCATTCTTATAAGTGCTAAGCGCTGACTACGGGCCTTAGACACTTACTCGCAAATATAGCTCGCCCATCTCAGCTTCCGTTTGTTTTTGGCGAGGTTGGGGAACAACGCGAACGGTATGCCGGTTGGCGTTCTTTTGAGGTCACCGATCGAGTCCCAGATCTGTGCTGACACTCGCTCTAAAACTGGTTGGTAGCTGAAAGAGGGAATTACTTTGTAGTGCTCATTCCACAGTGGCGTTTGTCTAGAGCACGCCGTCACAGTCTACAAGATTATCTTAGACAGTGAAAATGCCACTGTATGGCATATTAATATACATAGGCGATAGGTTTCATTTTGCTCTACGCCTCTGCAGATCGGCGACGAAATGGACGTTGCTAAAAATTATTGGAACAAGAAAATTGATTTCCCGCTTTTACTTGACACTGGCCATAGTCATAGCCTAATCGCCATTTAAATAAATAAATAAATAACTATGGCGGCCGAAGAACAGACAAAATGTTAAATGACAGATATTTGGGACTTGATATAAAATGATAGATTTCCCTTGTGTCTCTGCCACTTTATCTATCTTGCTTTAGAAAGGAAGACTTTCTCAGTCGCTATACTAAGTCTGCTGGTTAGATACCTCGAATGTTGAGTCAATATAAGTATACTCACTGAGAATCTCTCGCAGCATGCACCAAAGCCTCTGACCACACGTACGAGCCGATAGACAGCCCCAACAACACGTAGGTAGCGTCATTGGCAAACATCAACTTTAGCAGATCCAGAGCAATCCTCTGTGAAAAAATAATTACATTAGGGGATTCTACAGCAGAACAGTGGCCGGGAGGTTGTATACTCGAATATTAACTTTGCTATAGGCCTTATTGAAGTCCTACCGACCTATTAGTCTCACTTCTTTCATGCTTAAGACGATGGAGAAGGTAGTCAACCAACATATAAGAGACACCTATCTCACTAAAGAGCCGCTGAATGAAAGACAACATGCCTACCAAAATGGAAAATCTACTGAGACAGCGTTAATGGACTTGTAAGATCACAATGATAGTGCTCTATCTATACTAATATTATAAAGAGGAAACCTTTGTATGTTTGTATTGAATAGGGTTAAAAACTACTGGACCGATTTCAAAACTTATTTTACCCTTACTTTTAGGTATTCTTTCGAATCCGTATAGGAAATATTTTATTTCGGAATCATATCTAGTATATGATTTTTCGTGGTTGTGAAAATTGTGGAGTAAGTCGTCAAAAAAACTGCCGTGCGTTAACGATTCTCGCGAACGCTGCTCAAATGGTTAGAGATGTATGGTTGACCTCTATAGAAAAGTTGTAGAACTCAATAATGCCTACAAAAAAAGTATAAACCAAACATTTATAATTTAGCCATTATAACCACTTTTCTATAGAATAAAAGTAATTATATTATTACCCTATGTATATTGATCATATTATCGTCAAATACTAATGTATTTGACGATAATATCGTTATATAGTCTAATATATTCTAATAAACTATTTATTGACCAAGATTGTTTCAATAGCTATAAATTACTTTTTATTTTTTTCCAATCGGACAACCCATTGGGCTAAGCCCATATTTAAATTTAAGCTTAGTGACTAGTATCTACACTATCTGTGGCTTTGGCCGGTACCAAAAAAAAATTTTAAACTACATGACACCCGCAACTCGGTTGCGCCAAAATTCGTTAATCGCGCGGGAACCATACATTTCATCGGCATAAAAAGTATTCTAGGGTAGGCACCAGATCATTCCGGGGTGGGCACGACCTATGGTCAACGCTGACAAGACGGTTCTAATACCCTTTACCAGAAAGAGGAAGTAGGAGGGACTAAGGCCTCCGACACTCTTCGGAAAAACTATTAGGAGCAGGCACTTTGAGCCTCTACGAATGATGCACAGTGGAAATTCGTAGCACCAACCCCAACCCCTTAGAGCGTCCGTAGCCTAGTGGGTGGGGCCAGGGCCGCAACGGTCCTGCCTTCGTAGAAAAAATAATCTGTTGCTGGTTTTGTACGTTGAAAACCAATAGACTGACGATGACACAGCGGTTAGTTAACATTTTTTTTTAAAAGAGTAGCAGTATTGTTATGTTGATTTGCTACAGTAGCAGTAGACAGTAGGGATATTAATATCACTAGACTTGACGACCTCTGTGGCGCAGTAGTTGAGCACCTTGGTTAGCTCACGCCGGGTGTCGCGTGTTCGAATCCCGCTGACGGAACAAAAAGTTTTTCAATGTTCCTGGGTCATGGATGTGTATTAAATATGTGTTTTATATAATAAAAATCTTAAATATGTGTATAGTATAAAAGTATTAAATATATTTCCGTTGCCTGGTACCTGTAACACAAGTCCTTCGGGTACTTAGCACGGGGCCAGATTGACGTGATGTGAAGCGTCCATAGACATTATAGACACTAGATGTCATTGGTCGTAGAGTATATATTGATAAACAGTACCTGTGCCCCAGTGCGCGGCTGTAGCACATGTCGCACGTCACACGTAACCGCCACCACGTCGAGGTCCTGCAGCACCAGCTGCGAGTACCGCAGCGCCGGCGCCGCCGCCGCAGACATCCAGTTCAGCTGGACACAGATCGGCTTGCGAACGCGACGGCGAATACTAAAATTACAGTTTAACCATAGAGAATTATTGGTCAATGGTTTAACTTAGTTGTGTACGCGGCCATATGTTTGCGTGCGCTTGTGAACAGTGGCGTAACTACAAGGTGGCAAGCCGGCAAAATGCCAGGGGCCCCCGGCCGGAAGGGGCCCCCGATCAGCCCCCCTAGATAAGTGGCAAGCGATTATTTTTTTAGAATAATCGCTTGACCTGTTTTTGTATTGGTTTGACATCGTGGAACGGTGAATGAAAAAATGTCACGGGCATCGAACGGTATAGTTACGCCACTGCTTGTGAATACACAACTTTCATTCATGTTGCAGTGACGCGACAAATATACATAGAGCTGTGCACAATTGAGTTTAACTATACAGATTACAGAGTGTAACAAACAGTGGCGAATTAAGATTTTTGTCGCCCTAGGCCCTATCTAAATTGCCGCCCCTTGTAAACAACATTATTCTGTACTAGCTTCCGCCCGCGGCTTCGCCCGCGTGAAATTAGTTTTTGTCAATCCTGGTCCTTTATGTCTAAGAGACTCT
>JAOTAV010081145.1:0-12431 GCA_026546445.1 Cyclargus thomasi | reverse complement strand
CTTTACGTATTTAGTGTCACGTGACTGCTGACTGGCTGGAACTTGACTGGGAATAAGAGATCATAATAACCCCCCAGTATGGCTAGTGCACTGTCACGTCTAGTAACTGGCCATTTTATTAGACATAAAAAAAAAACATGGCGACTATGGAAATTCACTGATCTCCGTTTTGATGCTAGGTAACAGTGTGGCCAATGCTTACTCGCTGGCCAGTTTCTGGCTATAATAAGCTCGCCACTTATTAGATTCTATGCAGTGAATTTTTCCTAAATATTATCAATTTTAAGCACTTTACGGACTAGGGCCCCAGATTAGCGTGCCCTGGCTGTCAGAAGTCGGACTGCAGTGATAAAGCCATGTTTCGGCGCAAATATGCTGGCTACACCGAAGAAATACAAAATGCGTTAAATAACGCTTGTACTACGTGAACGAATTTAAGGAAGACCATCCACCGAAAAGGAAGAAATTTTCCTTTCCCTTTTCACGTACCCTTATTCTCTTTCTCTATTCATTTCTTTAGTCCCTCATGTTTAACGTTTTTCTCTTAAAAGCCTTCAACGCACTTGCAACTCTTCTGATATTGCAAGTGTTCATCGGCAGCAGTTTTTGTTGCTTGCTCTCCATGATCCCTTTTCGTATGTTTTATTAAAAAAAAAACTCTACACATGTTGGCTTAGCATGGCGACCGGAAAAGCGTTTGTTTGCTAGACAGAGAGAATTTTTGTATTCTTTCGTATTCCTTTGATGGTTAATGTTAAGCCAGTCGCTATGGAGTTGGGACATAATACCATGTCATGATGATATTGTGGTTCCTACACATGAACTGCATAATGATTAATGATTCGCAAAAGTCACGGTCATAGTCGTGATTACTATTCTACTTTATTTGCAGGTTATGTCATTACTTTATGACTAGGCAATGAATAAAATATACTCGTAGTATAAAAAGAAAAAAAAAATAGTATAGTTGTCATGTTGCCGCGTGTCTAGACTAGATCTGCCGTCCTCAAGCTAAACTGCCGCTATGTTCAAAAAGGACTTTTTGAGTTACGAGCAAAAAATGCGCGTTGCAATGTAAGGAACTGTATGTGTATAACGACAATATTAATTTAGATGACTCGATGACTATATAAGCTAGAAAAATTTTGGTAATACGCGTCGATAGAGTTTTTTACTTCTGATCATGATGGCATCAAAATATCAAAATTGATCAGATGTTGGTTAACGGCTTTTAAGCTTGAGGACGGTAGAGATATAAAAACCACACAATATTTTAAAAGCATACAAAGTAACGAAAATTTGAGATAATGTCATCAAGAGAAAAAAAACAACAAAATATGTCCAAAATTTTGGTGTCTTCCAGACAACCAGTAGAGTTAGGCTGTGGATGTTTCTTACAACGTGTAATATCAATTGCATTTTCGATACCACATTTAAAAGTACAGCTACGATACTCCGATGACCGTCGCGGTCGGGGTGGACGACCGGGGTCACTGACCCCGCCGCCTGCGCCCGCGCAACCTATATCTTATAATACTCAATATCTTAGGGGATATTCCTTTTGAGACGCCACCTAATATGGGGTATCTTTGGTACATTTTAGGTATGGTAAGCTTATAAGGATATTTCCTTATTGCAAAATAAGTTCTGCAGTTTTTATGGTTGCCATGATGATGATAGTATGCCCAATTAGAGTTTTTTCTTAATTTGTTTTGATGTTGTATAGCACTTAAGCTAGCTGCCGTTCGTTCTATACAGTCATAATGCAGCCTCTGCATTGGTTCACGGATTAGGCTATTAGTTTACCCATGTTCAATCTCAGTAAACAGCTCAGCTATAAAGGTGCCAATCATCATCATCATCATTATATAATTATCCACTTAATATTTACGTGTCAGTACAACAAACTGACGACAGTTTTAGCCCTTAAATTGTGTTTTTTTTAATCTGCGATTCTTAGCTTCGCATAGCGATATTGAGGACTAACATTTAAAGTTTTTAAACCACCTACTATGTTAAACTTTGGACATAGTTTTGTAAGTTATTGTCACCAAGAGACACGTATTTGTAAAGTATGAGCTAGTTAAAGTTAAGCGTATCTTGGACCTAGCCCACACTTTTTGACTTTTTGTGTTTGTCGCTGTGTCTTTGAAATATCCCGAGCTCTAGTGCGCGTACCTATGGCTTGAAAGGCACGGTGATACTAATTAAAAGTTACGATGCAAAAAGTCGCCGGTACATATTAAAGAAATTAATGTTTATTTATTTCTTTCAGTAATATCGACCACCACAATAGCAACAGCGACGGACACAGCCGAGGACTGGCCGGCCGCGCTGGCGCCGCTCGACACGCTAGCTGTCAAGTGCGAGAAGGACAACATGCATGTCACCATCTCCCTCGCTCACACGCAGATACACCCTAACAGGTATGATAGTTCAGTGCTTTAGGACTTAGGCATTATGGCTAGACTTGGGCTGTATTTTTGGTTATACTTGTGAATGAGTTACCTAAGTAGGCAAACTTACTCAACAGTTGACAGCTTTTCTATATTTGGCACTATGTATACAGGGTGTAACAAAAGTAAGTGATAAAACTTTAGAGGTCGTAAATGTCCCTGATATAGAGTTCACTGTGAAAGTAGCAGCGCTGAAAGCGAAAACAAAATTTTGCGAATTGTATGGGCAAACTTATATCGCTGGGGATCTTGGCCATATAAATCAAGAATTTTTTTTTTTTCGTTTCAAAGACACATACAATTTCTAAAGTTTTATCACCCACTTTCTTTATACCATGTATAGTATAATATTTTTGCTAGAAAATGTTATAGTTGGATATTTACCGTAAAACTCTCAAAAAAAGCTACTCAAAATAATACGCTGGCCTTTTCTTTGATAAAAAATGGTCCTTTACGAATTTTCATAAAACCAAAAAACACATTTTGGTTTTACGAAAATTCCTTTTTAAAATAAAAGTTTGCATTATTATTAAAAATAAGTAAATACAACGAAAACCCAATGCTACGACAGGTGACGTTAACCGCCCAACCTGGGATTAAAATGCAGACCATGGTATTTGATAGCCAGTTTTAAGAAGTAATAAAATGTCGCCATTATGATAATATCATGACTTAGGCTACTTTTTATGACTTTTGACTACATACTTTAAATCCTCTTAGCTCTAATGCTTTTAATAATACTCAAATAAAGTATTAAATATTGCTTTACCTATCCTAAGTTATGGTGCAGGTACCTAAATTATTATAATAATAATATATATCATATCTATAAAGGACGCTTCACACCACGTCATTCTGGTCCCGCGATAAGTACCCGAGGGACTTGTGTTACAGGTACCAGACAACGGTAATATATTTAATACTTTTATACTATACACATATTTAAGATTCTTATTATATGATACACATATTTAATACACGTCCACGACCCAGCAACGTTGAAAAACTTTCGCGACCCCCGGCGTGAGCTACCAAGGTGCTCAACCACTGCGCCACAGAGGTCGTAATATCTTGATTTAGGTTACTTTTTATGACTTTTAATCCTATTAGCTCTAATACTTGAGATTTAAATAATACTCAAAGAAAGTATGAAATATTGCTTTACCTATCCTCACTTATGGCACACGTTAGTACCTAAATTATAGTTAGGTTACTCTTACGATATGTTTTATTCGATACTATCTGTTGCCCGCGACTACGCACGCATGAAATTTTATAAATTATTCCGTTTTTACAAAATTTTCTGATGACTACCCGTCTCCTATTAGTCCTAGTATTAGTTTTTATAGCCTTTAGCCTTCCTCGATCGACACAATAATATATTTTTTTCATTTCAGCCAGTTGTTTCTGAGATAAGCGCGTTAAATCAAACGAATCTCTTCAGTTTTATATTATTGCCTCATTGTCTGTGCACTGAAGTTAGAGCTAAGACTGAAATAGTAAAGATTTATTCTCTGGAAGGCAGGCATTAAAAGCTATAGCCCTGTACCCCTAATTCGATTCTGCAACTATCTAAAAAGGCAAATTTTATAGAAGAAGCATTTTTCATTACCAGTAAAACTGGCCAGTTACTAGCCAGTTACCGGCCAGAAAATCTATTTTATTTCTACAAACTCTCTTTGTAATATTACTGTAACTAATAACTATAGTTACATCTCCACATAATTTATTGGGTCGTTTATTGAACGGGTATTCTGTTATGTTCTCGTCGGACCGGTGTCATCCTTTATACTCAACAGGTCCGGGATGGAAAACTACGGGATAACTTTATAGTTAAGTACCATCGAAGACATTGAAACAGAGCCGCTTTACGGACACGATATGTAAATTCCATGTAAGTCGTGACCAGTCAACTAGGTTGGACATAACGCGACCAACTTACTTAGACTTTCAATCTGACTCCCTGATGGTACATACATTGAATAACTAAAGTTTGTCATGGTCATAAAAATGTACTAACAGCGCCGCTCTCTATGATTCTGTCTGATGTACGATCGGGGAAGCTGAAACAGAGCCAGATTGTGGATGGATAAATTGGTTGCGTTATGGCAAACTAGGCGACAGCTGATCAGGACTTACATGGAATTTTTATATTTCGACTAAACGACTTCGGTTAAAGGTTTTCTTTCAATTTACCCCATTATACAATAAAACTTTGGGATAGACTCTTTCCTGCAGCATTTTACGATTTCTAGACCTTTAAGAAGAGTGCAAGTGACACTTAAAAAGGCTTACAACGCATCTCTTTAGTCACGAGTATCCATGAGGGACTTTATTTCCAGCCGCTTTTCGTTTACCCCCTCATCTACATATTAATAAGCGAGCGGAAAACTTTGTGCCCCTTTTTAAGAAAGACGCGTAGATGTAAAATTATAAAATTTCTCCCAGTTATAGTTGATATGGAGGAGGAGCGTGGAATACCAATGTAATTTTAAAATGTGCTTTAATTTTACATATTTTTAATAAATAAAACGCTACGCTTACTACAATATTTTGATATGACACGATATTCATACATGAAATACTCTTTAGTCTATGGTTGAATTTTGTTTTTTTTAATAAAATGTAATGGCCTGGTAACGAGACTTTTATGCCAAATTGAAGTCTGTAATTGAATTCGATATAAAAAGGTCGAATTTCGACCATATGGCGACCTCAAGTTTTATTAACCATTTTTAAATATCGCCTTCAGAACCTTATCACTAAATCACCATAATCCTCTTCCAGCATACACGACACGTTCAGTGGTATCGTGTACCCGTCGGGGCTGGGCAGCAACTCCACGTGTCTGCGCGAGTACGTGTCCGCGCGAGGCGACTTGCACTACACAGTACCGCTCAAGGGCTGCAACACCATGTCCGTTGATAATGTGAGTAAAGTTTTTTAATACGGCGTATACGGGATGTTATCTATAATCTATTGTATAATAATATTACCTAACCTATCCTAACATTCTAAAAGACATTATAATTTTTTCTTCATAAACACTACTTAAGTTTTGTTTTTGTCATGTATAGATTATAAGAACACATTGTTAAGTCTTCAATTACTCACTTTAAATTTATGTTTTGTTTTCATCTCATCTCATTTTCATCAATCTCTTTGTCGCAAGGCGTGCTGTATTTCACCTGTCATTGGAAATAATTTTACCTATAAGTTACCATTTTTTGAGATGATGTTCTGTTGGTGAATCGAAATAAATAAATAAATATAAAATAAGTCGGGTTTTCCTCCCTGACGATATAATTTTAGAACGCACGAAACGATTTCCACGGTTTTGCATTCGTTGGAAAGGTCTCGGGCTCCGTGAGGTTTGTAGGAAAGAAACAAGAGAAAAGAAGAAAATGAGGGAAAATCACTTTGACGTACAGCGCCATCTCTGATACATAGTATGCACCACAACGGCGCTAGTACCTACGCGGTTTTTACGCGACTTTCGAATTCCACGCGAGCGAAGCCATGGGCAACAGCCAGTATAACATAAAACAAAATTATTTTTTACACAATCCCCAATCTGTTCATACAAAAGAAGTTTCTCTTTCGGTGCTGCTTGCACAGTGAACTTCGTACATAATACGAGACCTCATTCTAAAGCATTATAATTTTTTTTCTAGCCTGTATATTTAGTATTATAATTTTTATAGCCTGTATTATATGATGTTTGGTATTTATTTTATTTGGAACACAATATGAATTTTACAGTAGCTTACTATTTGTCACAAAATATATAAGTGGATATTCAGTTGTTTGATATTCGATTGATTTAAAGCTTTCATGGCCTAGTGGGTAAGATCATTGATTCGCACTCGAGAGGGTGCAGGTTCGAACCTAAGTGGAGGCGTGTACCAATGAGACATTTTCCAATCTCAAGCACATAATACGGATACTCATTGCCGTGGGAGAGCCACGCTTCGACACAAATGGGCCGGTTTAACTCGAGTGATACCACGGCCTGACAGAAAACTGGCATGAAACGGCATTGTTCTGTGTATCGTTCAGTGAGTGAGTTTACCGGTGGCCTAACTTTTCTAATCCCTCTATTCCTATTCCCATTCCCTACTCTCTCAAAAAGGCTGGCAACGCACTTGCGACTCTTCGGTTGTTACGAGTGTCCATGGGCGTTACTTTTCATCAAGTAACCCGTCTACTCGCTTGCCCCCTAAATATCATAGAAGAATATAACTCTAACTCTTGGGTAGGTTTAAACCTAATCAAGAGTTTTTCAAAATCTTTTCCGAGACCACTCGCACTTAAACTATCATTCGTTCGTTAGTAACGGTGACACAGACAGACACACACATAGCTATTATGCAAATCTTATAAATTCTTTGCGTCGTCGGGGTTTAAAAATAAGGCATTTACATTCGTTGAGGAAAATTAACATAAAGCTACATGCACGCATTTATAATTAGCATGGACTCACCGAGCAATGGAGCCTCTACTTTAATACTTAATGTACAATCAGAGAAGTTGCAACAGATACAGATCGTAGATCTAAGTAATTTGGTCGGGTTATCAAGTTAAGTGAATTAAGATTTTAAGCAATATTCCGTGAAAATATTGTTAAAAATCATAATTTACTAAACTTGAAGCTACGGATTTCGGTAAATGAAACGCCTGATTCTATTTAACATTGGTCGGGTTATGTCAAACTCAACCGACAGATTACGACTTATATGGAACTGACATATTCCGACCAAATGACGTGGGTCCGTCAACTTGCTCTCTTTCAATTTCTCAGATTATACATGTTGCAGCAATAATTATAATTGCACGCATGGACTTGATAGCCACACAAAGTCGATCTCGCCCCGAGCTAAGTGTCCGAAGAACTCGTATTACGAGGACCTTATAACGGGAACTGCCATTTCACTGTTTTAAACTGTAGTCTTCATAATCGACGATTACAAACGATGACACGCAAGCACGATCGTGTGCATACTCATCTCTGCTCATTGTCTATGATGTTCGTTGATGAACGTTGACCATAGTCTATGATGTTGGTTGATGAAATGATGTCGACAATGTACAACGAAAATTCGTGTAGATGCTTGCATGTTCATACGGATTAAGAGGATACACCAGCGGCTAGAGAAATGAAAAAAAATTAAATAATATCTATTGCTGTCTCTAACCACAAGCCGGGGAGGCCGCAGAGCGCGATAGAGACAACTGCATTTTATTGAAAAAACCCTTTAAGAGAACAAGAAATCAACGATGCGCTGTCCCCTGATTCTGAAAATGAAATGAAAACTTCAAACGCATCATTAATTCCTTACCCTTAACCGTAGATAAAAATATCCTTTTATAGCAGGCGCTAAGTGCTAACATAACTTTGACTAGGTATTTACCACATTCATGGCTACACTCGAAACAAGTTTAACAAGTAGGTGGTGCTCTTGAAAAACAAATTAAAATAAATATCTCATATGCCGCATGCTAAAAATAGTTCTGCAACGCCTCCAATTGAATAGTGATTGTTGAACAAACGAACGATTTATAACATGGGGTGTTATGATATCCTGAGAATTTGTGGTAGGAGTTTGTTTATATTAATAAAGTGGAATAGAAATTACCATTCAATTATTGTATTCCACGTTTTTTCGGCCCGAATGGGCCAGCTCGACCGGAGTGATACCACGGCCTTACAGAAAACTGGCGTGAAGCGGCTGTGTTTCGTTCAGTGAGTGACTTTACCGGTGCCCCAACTTCCCTAATCCCATATACCAATTCTCATTCCCTATTCCCTCATACGGGCCGGCAACGCACTTGCGACTCTTCGGGTGTCTCGAATGTCAATGGGCGACGGCAGTTGCTTTCCATCAGGTAACCCATCTGGTCGCTTGCCCCCTAAATATCATAAAAAAAAAATCCAAAACATCCAAATAGATTCAGCACTTGAAGCATGCAGGTAATAAACAGAATAGAGATACATAATTATTTAAGTTCTGCACGTATCTCAATGAAATCAAGAGAAAAAGAAAAATACTGGAAGTAGTTAGCTGCTGCCAACCAACATTGCTATAATGGTGCATCTACATTAATAATATGCACGTGTCAATCATGACAACCATGTAAAGCGTGAGTGAGGTTGTTACGCAGGTGCACGCAGCGAGGAAACGCGTGATCTGAATCACATAGTAAGCTAGTCGGGATTGCATTTAATTAGCCTCAAAACTAATTAGTTTGGCAATAGTTGATGACTTAAGAGGATTTTGTACCAAACAGTTTCCATATAACGGCCCATTACGTTTTCCACCCACGAATGTAGATAAAGGAAAATACAGCATCGAATATTATATTTATATAATATGAAGAAAACTGGGACATCAAATACAATATCCCTTGCATTGCATGTCGATGTTTTGAGTTCGTGGTAATGGCGCTGGTAAAATAATAACTAAAAAAAATATTTAAGAATACCTATCACTATAATAATATATTATAGTGATAGGTATTCTTAAAAAATATATTTAAGCATTATTGTGATATAAGTAAGACTTAATAGTCGATAACAATAAGCTAGGAGCGCGAAAACATACTTTACGTGCAGTGGAAGACCAAACCAATTTCATCTGGTAGCATTTGAACTTTAAAATATAATCAAGCGAGGGTCTACTGTGAGATAAAATTTTAGTACACAAGTATCAATCGATTGCTAGTTTTGTACGTAAGCATTCGGTTACACGATTGTAAAACCCCACTTTATGTAAACTGAGAGCTGCGTTTTTAGATCCGCTTCTCACCAGTCAGGTCTGCAGTTCCGTATTGGGGTAATATGAGAGTTATATGACAACTTTTCGGCTTACCTAAATTACCTACTCAAACGCTATCAGATTAATGTATGTCTGTCTGTCTGATACCGCTTCACACTTAAGCTTCTAAACAGATTTTGGAGGAATTTGGTGCAGACAGTTGAAGTCCCACGAAAGGACATAGTACACCGTTATATCGGAAAAAAAATCGATTCTCGTGCTATAGCCGCGTTGCAGGGTACATGAATGACGAGTACAATATGTTGTATTCGTTTATGTATTTATATCACGCTATGATCCAATGTAAATTATGTTACATAAGGCTTATTGTACGTGTATGAAGGTTAACACACAAGTTTAACATTTAGCGTGCTGTCGTGCGTGGTTAAATTAGCACTGGACTAACAGATGATGTTAATATTGGCGGTTAATTTTTATGTAACAGTTTGAAGGTAATAAAAGACATAACTGGAAGAAGCGGATAACTAACATTTTACAATCTTTGAGTAAATACTCATTTTTTCCTATAAAAATTTGATAAACTAAATTAAAATAATTTAGTGATTTTATTATCTAGCTATACATTAAATCCACATTATTTTAATTTTCAATAATTTTTACTTTTCACTTAAGTCAACAAACGCTTTTCTACTGTTGATTATTAAAATAATCAGAGATTTTTTACAAAAAACTTTAAAATACCATCTCCAGATGTGTATTTTTACATAAAAAATGTTTAATCCTATAATTATACTCACAAAGATATGACAATAACGCTATCACACCATAAATATTTGCTTAGTGTCAAATATTAACACCTGACAATGCCCTGCCTAAATAAACACCACTCTCACATAAAGCATTTTTTGTCATTGTTTGGAGATTCAGCTTGCTTTTGAGATTTTTGTTGAGATCTTTTTGTTTTTTTTTTTCTTAAATTTTACCTATTTGCTTCACAAAGTCAATGTAGTTAGGGCATTAGTCTACTGGTTTATTATAATCTTTTTAATTACATTTTAATACTCTAAATAGTACATTTTCTTGTAATGTGGAAGAAGTCGATAAATATTCTCATTTTGTTAATTTTGCTATACTAAAAAGTTTGTCTCGATTTGAAAGTATTGATAATTTGTTTCCGACCCTAAGCAATAAACAGAACTTGTATCCATGAGTGTATAAAATGTTTTGGTAATAAATACATACAATAGAAATAATTTTGATGTGTCTAAACTCTAATATAATCGCAAGTACTTATGTTGACAGCTGAGCGTTTAGCTACCGTTTAAATTGTCATAACAAGTAACATTGGTATTAAAGTCTCCACACACATTTCGACACATTTTGATGACCCGAAAGTTCTGAACTTGAAGCTCCAGATTATACAGAAGTGTAGACACACCATCGATTTTACTTTTTTTAACTAACTTTTTACTATATATCATTGTCAATAGTTCCTACAAAAAAGTAGTTTTCTGGACCGAAATCGAAAACTATTTAAAAAAATGATACCTACAGGGCTAGCATGGCGTCAGTAGAAATACGAAGGTATAGATAAACTGATAGATTACCTTTGTGCATCAAATATACCAATACGTTTCAACGTCACTTCAGTGACGGATCTTGCTGTAGAAAGAAACACTTTCTTGGTCGCTATGCTAGGTCCGCTGGTGTACAAAAATGGCATTTTTTCATAAATAGGTACGAGAGAAATAAATGTTTAATATAGACGATGCATTCATAGTAGTTTTAAACAGTTTTGTATCACAATACAAAACTGTCTTAAACCGCTTCATCGATAAAACTGTTTGAACGTGTGTGTCGCCTCTAATCATTGAATCACACGTAGTCGTTTAGAGCCCACATGGTGTGCTAAGTGCTGCCCACTCCTGCCGTTTATGTCAAAACGCATAACTACCTTATTCGGAGTTGGTTTAATTGCGAAAGGAATTATGATGAGGTTTCTTAAGAAAAACATTCTAATTCCACCTACGTATTGAGAGGTCGGTCTGCATACAAAGATTTCTGCGCATTCGTGAAATAGAGAATTTTACTGTTATGCCCAGGACACACGAAGCGTGAAGAATAAGTTGTCAAACGAGTATTTTTGGTTTTGCGGAGAAAGAACTAGCTTCATTTCGAAGCTAGTAATCAATATATTAATACGCGAGCAGAAAACTTTGTACCCCTTTTTACGTAAGACGCGTAGACGTAAAAGCCTGAAATTTCTTCCAGTTATACTTGATATAGAGAAGGAGCGTAGAATATTAATATTTTTTTAAAATATGATTAAATCTTACATATTTTTAATAAATAAAACACCACAAAAACTATAGTCTACAACACATACACTTGAGTATATAGAGATGACACGATAATAGTACACCCAAAACTCTTTTGTTTATGGTTGAAGTCTGTTTTTTTTTTAATAAAATTTAATGACCTGTAACGAGGCAGTTGTTCCAAATTAAAGACTGTGATTGAATTGAGAACATTATATTTTTTAATAACACATTTACACAATAGTTAATACATAAATACTTAAATTTATGGTCGTCTTTCGACCACAGGGCGACCGGCGTTTTAGTAATATTCTCTGAAAAGATAGTGTCATCTACCCAAGACAGTTCAAAAAAGAAAAGAAGGCCTAAAAAGATCGTAATAGCAAAATTACAAAAGTATTGCTCTGCATTTATTTTGTTAAAAAGTTTAATATAGATTAAATAAAACAGTTACTTCAAAATCAATTTAAATTTATTGTTGAATTCCCTTTTGGCAAAATTGTTAGTTTTTTGTAAGAAAAGTGACAAAATGAATTGCTCTAAGCAATATTGCTAAGTGACCTTTTTAGAGGATCTGTCTTGATGTCCTTGTTTGAAAAACTAACTTTGTGTCCCGGGCATTAGCGATAAAACAGGCGACTTTATAATAAGTATTTTGTTAGCTCCAGGTTTTTTTTTGCATTTTGCACGCGCATGCACCTATGAAAAAATACTAAAATACTAGCAAACACGTCCTTGGTATATGCTAGTGTCTTATGACATTAAAAAAATCTCGCATCACAATTCGCATATCGCTCGTGCAGTCCCTACAAGGCCTTTGCCCCAGGGCTCCACACACTTTGAGAAAAACTGTTCTACTCAACGATAATGACCTTTGTTTT
>JAOTAV010081134.1:0-12431 GCA_026546445.1 Cyclargus thomasi | reverse complement strand
AATTATAATAATAATTATTATTTTATTTTCTTACCACAGTATTACAGATTGGAATTTTTTGTGGAAAACTGGTGCCTAAGTTAGGCGTTAACCCGTATTTCGGGTCACCAGGCTTTTCGGTTTTGTACACAACAGAGAATACGCATGATTTTTATTATTTATTTAAATAAATATTTCGTTACTGGAAAACGATATAATCTTATCAGTTTTTTGTTAAAATTGAAAACAACAAAGTTACAAGCCTTTAAAGTAGTCAAAAAGAGAGATCCGATATTGATTGTGACGTCAGTCCATAACGTCGTTGAAGTTCTAACACCACGTAAGCCAAAATTAGCAACTTTTCAGGAGAGCGAAACAATACTAATAAGATTTTTCAATAAAAAAATTGTACAAGTTTTTGTTAGCTGACACGTGTTCCTGATTAACTTTCTATAAATAATTTTAAAAAAGTCGTAAAAGAACGTTTTTGTACTAAAGATTACTATAAAGTTAATGATTTTATTAACGACAGCACATCCTTGGAGTAAAATGGTTCCTTGCCAGGCTGATTCTGTATAATATTTAAAACCTTGACTACATAACTTTGTTTTATATTTATTTTTTATAATTATTTTACAAATAAGTAACAATAGATTGTAATGTTTACATTGACTTACAATTACTTATGTATTTAAAACAATTATTGTTTATTAAATTAGTTTTAAGGCATATTATTGTTATTTACCATCTTTTAGGTAAAAGATGGACCCGTGCGAGTTTCTTACGCCGGTTCTTTTCACCGGGTTAGTTCCCGAACCGGAGGTAGACACCGTAGTCTCGACGTTCAGAAAATGTACTTTAAGTACTTATTTTGAATAAAAAGATTTTGATTTTGAACTTAAACGATGCGTTTTCTTATTTTCTGGTAAACGGCATCAAAATGACGAAATAGCCAAAATGCGACTTACGTGGTGTTTGAACTTCAACGACGATGCATACAAAGTTCATACTAAATTACGTTTTGAGAGAAAGAGATGAGTAGAAAACTTAAATCGCTAATATCTTACTTATTTTTCAACAAAATTCAGAGATTTTTTGTGATTCTGTACATGTAGTCCACTATCATAATAATTTGCATTCAATAAATTTAGTTTTACGCGCATCTTTTACCCTATTGTAGGATTAATATTTGCGTGGATGTTGATTGGTGTAAGTAAAGTATGTTAGGACTTTGTGCATGAATGTGTGTGTTGGTGTTTATGTAGGTAGATATATGTGTATATATGCGTGTGTGTGTGTGTGCGATTATTTTTGAGTGTGTGTTTCCGTGGGTATTTATCCAAGTATCACGCGGACTTGCGAGACAACTGCTTGTATTATTTAAAACTCTTCCGAATTATGCAGACCAATGAACTCTACTTGCACAAAAATTTAAGCCCTAAGTAAACGGCCTATGAATTGGTCAAATGTAATGTATTTACCTATCTGAAGTATGCCCAGGTTTCCATTAGCTCTGGCCCTCTCGCTCTCGTCCTGCAGGCGTCGTATCTCATGGTCTATGTACACATCACCTGGGGCCAAACACTTCAGCTTCGCTAAGTTGTGTCTGGCTACCTTAAATCAACACATTCAATTTTCAAACATGTTTGTAAAGCGGTCTTCGACCTATAAAAACATTGTGTACTTAATCCAAGATTGTAGAACAAAATAACATCATAAAGAGGTTAGTTAGAACCATGATCATAACGTCAGTATCAATGTAGAGCAAATACTACTTTATCGGGACTTAACGAGACTTATTTTATACTGTCCACAACCGCATTTCCGCGCCCTAGGAACGTGGGTGGGTAAGAAAACTACTGCCGTCGGCGTTCACGGCCAACTGACAGAGTAGCACGGCTGGTAACCATGGTAACACTCCCCCGCCGCGACGCACTCACACCCAAGGCGTGGTAGAGCTCTTGTGGTCAAGCTATAGTAGTGATGCTGCAACATATTACGTGGGGACTCATGACCGCCGTTGTTGAAACACGGTCAAAATGTCGAGAAAAAGTGTACAGTTAAATCACTACAAGAATAAGTCACGTTCAGTACTTTAAGTTTACAATTTAAAAACGTATTTGTTTATTTACCACCGAATTGTGGCTATACCAAAATTGTTGTGGTTAAATTATGGCTACACCAATATTATTGTGGCAAAACCATATTGTCAGTTACTGACGTCAGTGCTGGCGCCGAAAACTGACTCGTACTATTTACACACCGTCTGAAGTTCATCAGTAGTTAGAGTAGCGACAGTACTGACTTGAAATCAATTCACTAGCAGTGCCAGCAGTCAGCAGTGACTCGGCAGTCGACTGACGTCAGTCACAGACTCGAGCCGCTTGTCCAGCACTAGCCGTTACCATAGTCACGTAGAGCAAAATGAAACTTTGGCCAAAATAATGTCGTTGACGGTGACGGCATGACGTGGACAAACGACGTCAATGTGAAGCTGCCTTAACAGTGATTCTAAAAATTCGGTCACAAATTTATCGTGATATTATTGTATCTTCTATTAAAAGGGTGAAACGAACCCCTATTTTCCCAGGTTTCTACAAGACCGTGTGGCCTAATGGATAAGGCGTCGGACTTCGGATCCGAAGATTGCAGGTTCGAGTCCTGTCACGGTCGATCGAATTTCTTTTTTAAACTTTATGGTAATCTTATAACTTTCATTTGTTATTTTTTATAATATTAATTTATTACTGCAAGTAACCGCCTATAAAATTTTTTAAACACTTCCGTTTTTACATTTTCGATTACTGCTCGACTTATATCGTAGTAATATTATGTAGCCTTCCACTATAAATGGAATAATCAACCCAAAAAACAAAAATTCAGCTTTAATTTATTAGTATACTCGTAGATGTATTTTTGGCGTTTTTCAAAGTACTTATTTAAAAATCTACCAAAAACACGTTTTAAGTCACAGTTTGAGCTTGAAAGGTTTATAATGTTACACATGAGTTCATTGGTGTGGATTCATGTGTAATTTATTAACGAATATTATATATTATTTTTACATAATTATATAAAATTGAGATAAGTGTTTAATTAGTATATTTACTACACTACCGAAATGAATTATATGCCTGTAAAGATAGTTGTAAGAATTAATAATAAATAAAAAAAATATTAAATAAGTTTACTTTACTAAACTCACCTCAATCTTTCCGACTTTAATAAGATAATCCGGGGTTTCTATTAATGTGAACAAGAACAAGAATTGCAGGATCACAAGTGATACAGTTAGATACAACATAGACTCGGAGCTCAGGCCGAGTTTGACCAGATATCCTCCTGCCGTCATAAACGACATCAAGCCGACCATGGCTCCTCTGCTATGAATCGTGCTGATCTCCCTCAGGTAGATGGGGACGCAGGTGAACAGCCCAGCTGTTGACACTCCGATGAGCACGTGCAGAACTATGTTGCCTACTTCCGATTGCGGTAACAGAAGAGGTACGCATGAGGCCTGATAGAAAATTATATGTTCTATTAAAAAAGATTTTTTATTATTAATATAGTGCTTTCGGTCTATCCAGGCGGAAGCGGCCATTAACCCCCTGTCAAACATTTCTGTATATAGCACTTACCGCGTTTGACAACGAAGTGTTGTATTGTCACTTCGTGTTGTCTTGTTTACACGTATTAAGTAGATAAAAAATTAGTTTAAATTATGTAAACACAAAATGTAGTAGTAAGTTGCTAGTTAAAGTTTAGTTAACTACTTAACCAGATAGTTAGAAATTTGTGTTGAGTCAACTTAACTACTTAAATACCTTTAGAAATACACTTAAAATTAAGTCACTTAAAATTTAGTTAAATACTTATCTACTTAATACATGTAAACCAGACATTATCAATCGCGGCTTATATAGAAATTACAAATTTTTGAAAGAGGGTTAATGACCGCCACAACCTAGGTAGACTAAAAGCGCCTATAGACGCAAATTCAAAAACGTGCTCATGGAAAATGAACATAATGTTACTTACAGCTTGTAAATGTGGCGGTGTTGTCTAACTATATTTATTGAATATATCTACACTATTAGATCTATATCACTTTAACAATACGCTAGTGGGCCTATTGTCACTATTGGGCCGTCGGTACAATATGCCCATTCATTTCAAATCCAATAAAAACGTATTTGGCCACAACAATGTCTATGACAATGCTTGAAGTTTTTTGGTTACCATACTCAAAGGGCAAATCCGGGACAATCTATCACTAGAAATTCGCCAAATTCTGGCCCTTTCTGTCCATTTATGTATTCGTCTCTCCGTTTGTCTGTCAGAATTTTTGTTGTATACGGTAACATTTCTGATTCATTTTTAAAGTAAATAACTTGGGTCAGAATAGTTTAGTTACTCACCCCCTGGAGCAGCACTATGACGTATATCCCAAATCTTCGTCCCAACCTGTCGATGCAGTAGCAGAACAAGCTGCCACTAAAGATGGAAGCAATGATGAGGGCAGTGGTGGTCCATGGCACGTCGTTGAAGAAGATGAAGTACCCAGAGTGAGTGGATATGGTGAGGTTGTTGCTCTCCACACCATGGGTGAAGAATAGCAGGCTAACTGGAATGGAAATATCGTAGATCTATTTGAGTTCCATTAACTTCCGCAACGCTATTGCGCCGAAATCGAGAGGGAGGCGTTGACTTTTTTTTGGAATAGAAAGTAAGTCCTTTCCCGGAACTCAAAGTTTCTTCACTTTAGTAAAATCTATTCAGCGGGTTAGGGTAGAACATACAGACAGACAGGTACAATTTCGCATTTATGATTAAGGTACCTAACATTGTGACACGCGAATTTTATATACTGAGTCATTTGGGGGTAATACTGTACTTTATTTGATGAACCACTTATAATAACGTCTCAGTACCAATGGACTGAAAAGATAAGAAATTGCTTAACGGGACGTTAAAATCGAACAACGGCTGTTGTATTTCATTGTCAGGAAAATCTTAAATCAAATACTCTTCAACTTTGATATCGGATAAATAATAATTTTAATATCGACGAGGAATTAGTTAATTTTTAACTTTATATTAAAAAAAAACGATTTCATACATTTAAGTATGAAATTCCATACTTATATCATAGAGAAATTATACCTATATAATTATATAAAATAATTTGTCTATGCTTATATTAAAAATGCAAAAGTGTAAATGTACCTTTTTATGACTAAATTTTACCTGTTTAAATTATACTTTGAGCCCCGGGAAAGGGCTACGCTTTTGGTATTCGAGGATAATAATCCATACTTATAATAAATGCCTTTTATAATAAACTTTTACGTTTAATATAATGAACAAAAAAAATCTACTGTTATCTTTGCTTGACAGACGGGTCACCTGATGAAACCAATTCCACCCGAAGCTCATTAAATGACATTACATCAGAATAGTTGCAAGTGCGTTGCCAGTAAATAGGGATAGGGAACAAGGTGTAGGGACTCCGGTAAACGCTTCGCTGACTCGACAAAACACACCACAAGCCCTGTCTCACGTCGATTTTCTGTGATGAAAGGATTAATTTTTCGCCTAACAGTGACAATATGGTTCAGTGTTCTATATCGTTTCGTCTCGTATTCCTCAAACATGTTCTCTAGCGAAACTAAAAAAAGGTTTTATTTACTATAAAGCTATAAAGGAGCGGTGAATGTTTTGTAATGTGTAATTTACACTCAACTCTATAAGGAAGAAGTGAGCAGGGAAGTGAGCAAAACGGACAAAAAGAAAAACGCAAATCGCGCTCTCAAACTTTATGGCTCAACGAAGCAAGCAATCGACTTGATTTTTAAGGGAAATCTTAGTTGAAATACTGGGAGTAAAAAAGGACTGATTTTTGGAAATCACTTTATATTTCTAAAAGAGCTTTAAAGATTATGAGTCTTTTTACGCGATTTTCCAAATCTACGCTAGCGAAGCCGCGGGCAAAAGCTAATTATATTTGTATAAAAAAACGGTAACTAATGAAATCGTTAACTTTAATCTCACCATTATTTTGTGGAACTACTTATAAAATTATTTATCTAGTAATCTGTGAAAGTACCTACTTACTTTTTGTATCCAAAAATATAAATTTAGGTATAATTCGATGGATTCGGTATTTGGTATCGAGTCAGATTTTATGTTATCCCGCTTGAATTCAATTACTTACTTTTATCGAAAAGCTGTATCGTTTTCAGATTTATGTTAGACTTTTATATGAAAACAGCGAATATCTATTCAAGTTAGAAATAACGTATAAACCGATATTCAATAGTTCTGACATGATCTAGAACTAAGCCTCGCTTGAATAAGCATTCTTTTGTGCAATGTTTCCTACAAAAATGTTTACTGAATCTGTAAAAATAGACATTATTCTTATACTAACAATTTAAATGTACAAGTATATTAATATTATAGGATGTTTAAATAAGTGTATTGTAATTATATTTTTGGCAAAACTGAAATTGCTTATTTGACTTTGGCCTACCTTCTAAGTAGATAACATTATGAAGTAACTACTAAGACTTTTGTCATTACGTTCTTGATCGTAGTGAGGATGTAACAACGTAAAATCTCGGGAAAATTATAATTAAAGGATGGAATAGTTAGAGCAACAACAGACTATTACTCTCGTTGCAACATTTTAATACCTTATTGTTGACACAAATGTTACATAATGATCAATTTATCTGATTTATGTAACAGGTGGTAATAGGCTGTATTATTTCTTGCTATTTTCATCATATAATAACATGCTAGGGCTGTTCCTAAGGCATAATGCAGATAGAACGGAACGCAGTGGTGTGGATTTTATTTGCACACTTGAGAATAATTTTTTGAAAATTATTGAGCAAAAGTGCATACTTAAGGTCCGGCTTCATGGATTAGGGAGATTTTTCTTGTCAGGTTAGAAATGTATGCACTTAGAGTAAACTGTATTATTTCCAAATAATAATTATATTATTTTCAAATAATAATTATTCCACCCATATAAACAACCAACTTACCAAACCAGTTTATCAATGTTAATGTTGCATTGTTTTCATTATAACTACCGGAGAATCGGCTTAAATGTTGTTAGCCTTTGGTCATAAAAATGGTTTTCATACGCAAATAATAATTTAAATATAGATTGTTTTCGGTTTCAAATATAGAGTGTTTAATAATCTTGTAATAATAATTTTGATAAGTTTCGGTGCAGTTTCGAAATAATAAAAATAGGAAATGGTGACATCTCATTAAGCCCTAAGAGAAATTATCCAAATTTCTGTCAGTTAAATCTAGTAACTAGCCAGTGATCAAATGTAGTGACTGGACAGCAAACATCCAGTAACTGGCTTACGAAGCTAAAGAAAACTAGAAATATTTCCTAATCTACCTACAATTGAGTACTATTGGTCACACAGGTAGCCACAAAATTGTGAGCTGTCAATTTCCAAGCATGGCGTTTAGTCATGTTTTATTTTTGACTAGTACATTACGCGGGAACCGTACATTTTCCCGGTATAAAAAGTATCCTATATGTTGCCCAGACCTCGGAGCTATTAAACAAAAAAAGGTTTGTTCAAATGCGTCCAGTAGTTCCTGAGATTAGCGCGTACAAACAGACAAACAGGCAAATGGACAAACCGGTAAGCAGGCGAACAGACAACTTTTTTTGTCGATATGTGTTCTATTACTGTTCCTAGCAACCCTACATTGATTATTTTGTAGAAATATTAAATGTACAGAAACTCAAATTTTACTGTTTTAATATATGTATAGATGTCTAGAAAAATTGGTCAGTTACTGTCTAGTAGTTAAACTAAAACTGGCAAGCGCCAGTTTCTAGTTTGACTAGCCAGTTATTGGCTAGAAACCAACATTTCTGCTAGGGAAAATAAGATTAAAGTATTGTAATAATATGTCTTGTAAGCTAAATACGAGAGTAATTGAAAACAAGTGGAAGAAGCAGGTAACTAACATTTAAAAAAATGCCGGATTTTTGTGTAAAAGGACGGACACTTTAGGACCAGAAAATGATTTGAAATTAAAATAATGTAAATTTGATGTCCAGCGTTAGATAGACTAGTCACATAATAAAAAAGTCATAAAATTTCTAAAAGTTTAAAAAAAATAGTATTTTTTTGAAGGTTGTAAATTATTAGTTATCCGTTTCGTCCAATTAATATGTCTTTAATTAGGTATCAGGTAACATCCGTTATTATTTGTGCGCCGTAGCTCCCATAAAAGGTAATGTTTATTTGTCTGTTATCGCAAAATTTACGGAGCGCCAAATTCTTGCCTGAAGGCTTGATTATTTAACTACTAGCAAAGTTCAATTCCTCCAGACTGTACAGAGCAGAGCAGAGTGACGGGTTACCTCATGGAAAGCAACTGCTGAAGGAATAGGGAATGGGAATAGAGAAAAGGGGATTAAGAAAGTTGGGCCACTCACTCACTGAACGAAACACAGCACAACGCCGTTTGACGCCAGTTTTTCGCCGGTCAAGCCGGCCCATTTGTGCCAGAGCGTGGCTCTCCCAAGGCAATGAGCATGCGTATTATGTACTTGAAATCGGAAAATGTCTCATTAGTACATGCCTCCACCGGGGTTTGAACCTGTAACCTCTCGAGTACGAACCAAAAGTCTTACACACTAGGCTACGGACGCTCTAAATTTTTTATAACATAAGAAACTTATTCTACAATCGAAGCCAGCTTTTTGTATACAAAAATGAAATCAAAATTTGTTCATTACTTATGGCGTTATCTCGGACTAACATCCAAACAAACAAACATCAGTGTGACAGTATAATAATTTTCAACTACATATATGCATACAGGTTAAGGGTATTTGAACAATCCTATAAATACATTAGTATCGACCTTCAATCTTATAATCTTTGCTATTTATTAAGATGAGTACCTACGTCCTTCCCGTTTAAGAATGTTTCGCATACAATCAGGTAACCAACATTTTAACGACAATGCAATAAGGCCGTTTGTCCACCGCACGGCGTCACCGTCAACGAGACTATTTTGGCCCGATAAGCTGCTACCGAATAACATCGATTTTTAAGTTTCATCTTGCTCTACGCCACCAAAGAGCAACGACGGCATAATTTCAGAAAAAATGAAACCTAGCCTAGAATAATAAAATAATATAAAATTTTAAATAAATAAATATTAAGTGGCATTTTATCGGTCCAAAATAGTCTCATTGGCGATGACGGCGTGCGGTGGACGAGCGGCCTAACTCCGTTTATTTGAGTAACATCTGCGTACTAAGTGTAAAAAGAATTATAATTTCCAGATGGTTCTTGAATTTCTTAGTAATTACATTTTAATAAAATAAACATTTTATCTACAGGTAAGTACGAACGATTAAAACGGGTTTTCAATTGCATAACTTGTACATTGTACTATGGAGGATATTGAAACAGAGCTAGCTGTCGTTCAAACGTCATTTGGTCAGTATATGTCAATTCGTCGATTTTTCATGTCGTCCGGTACCCGTTATAAAAATCTTTCAGGCACATTAACATGGTACCAGAAGCCGTTGTCCGTAAGCGTCTTGAGGTTCAAACGCACGAATCGGAATGTTGCATCCTATTGAACATACGTAAATAGAGTAGGACGGCAACATTAAGTCCGAATATTAATTGAATGTGCCGTTTGTGAGTAGAGTTCCAGGCTATCCTCGTGAAGCGTCAAGAAATAAACTTCATAGCTGTCAAGAACAATGTCGTAAATTAACAATCAAACTCAAATATTTCACAAAATTAATTTCCTACTTTATGTAGAGTTAAAAGGACAATGTTTTGTTCGTGGCATTTGATTTATTGCATGCGATATAAAAGATGGAAAGACGCATGCATGTTAAGTTTTAAATACCTAGAATTATCACACTAATTTTATAATTAATAAACGCTATGATAATTTTTAGTGTTAATTATTCTATGTTACACCCAATTTTCAACGTAAACACAAACTTCCAAAAACAATAAATAATTTTGGTTTAAGAAAAACAAATGATCAAATTAAAACGTACCCGCGAAACACAGGCCGAACTGTTTCCAAACACAACCCTTGGTTTCGTATGCTTCCGTGTTTTTATCCGTTATTGTGTACACCATTTTGAGAGCACTATTATTCCCACTAAAAGAGACGCGTCTGCATCGCACCGCCTTATATAGTATTTTTAACCAACTAAACACTTTAACTAGCTCTCAATTATGATGCAATAAGACTCAATTTCGAGCAGCACTACCGGAGTAATGTTTGCGAAAGGTTTAGTGAGTTTATTTAAAATGAGTCTGACTAGGTTCACGTTCGCGATAATGTAGCGCCGGTTTTATTGTGGTGCTCAGCGAGATTATACGGCGATGATAAATAAATACAGGCCGTCGAATAGAAGCCGATTGTCAGCGGGTTTGAGTCAACACGATACGAGATATCAACGACTTGACGTTCATCACAGAAGGTTATGCTGCGTTTACACGCGACCCGTAGCCCGTGGGTTTATAATTCCACTGTTTTCAAAAATGGATTTTGAAAACAGTGGAATTGGTTACCGAAGACATATGAAATTCTTGAATTTTATGGCGGACGCTGTCAAATTTTTAGCCGTTTCCATCGCGGCGGGTGAGAGGTAACGCCCTACGCTAGATTACTAGCAAATTAATACTACTAAATAGTATTAATTTGCTAGTAATCTATATATTAATACGCGAACGGAAAACTTTGTTCCCCTTTTTGCGAAAGACGCGTAGATGTAAAAGCATGGAATTTTTCCGAGCTATAGTTGATATGGAGGAGGAGCGTGGAATACCAATATTATTTTAAAATATGCTTTAATTTTGCATATTTTAATAAATAAAACACTGCGCACGCTAGAGCATGCACACAACAATATTTTGACATGACACGATAATCATACACGAAATATTCTTTTGTCCTTGGTTGAAGTTTGAATTTTTTTAATAAAATTTGTTGGCCTGGTAACGAGACATTTATGTCAAATTCAAGTCTGTGATTGAATTGAGAAATATTTATGGTCGAATTTCGGCCTCTAATATCATTTATATTGTAAATTTATTGACACACAGCTTATACGATATATACTTATTATGAGCTGTGATCAAATTATTATTGCCAGTCTAAATTCCTTTGCTAACATCATTAGTGAGGGACTGACACGCTGATCTATCAATGTCAGTGGTCCAAAGACTGAAGTCTGGTTGAAAGGCATGCAGGCGAGGTGTTACAACGAAGGTATCCAGGCTAAGAAAAGATTTTCATAAATTCTTCCCTCGAGGGCATAAAATACGAGCTGACAGTTTGTATAAAAATACTTATTAATGCGAACACGAGTGAAGCCAGAGGCATAAGCTATATCCATCGAGCATAGAACCAAAAGAGCGAAAATATTATTAGTTTTTTTCGAAAAAAAAAATTCGCCCAAAGCCTGATTGGTCGGAAGTATCGGAGTACATACACATAGGTATCTACTGTATTGGTGCATACTGTTTTAGTGTTAGCATTTGTTTGTTGGCGGTTAACTTATCAACACCAAAACACTGATAAGTTTCGGACACAGATGGCTTACATTACTTCTCTATATCCTTATCTAAGGACTATTGAAGATTTAAGATGATAACCGCACGGCTGTGTCGTGATTCTCACAAATCACTGCGACCTAAATATCGTTATTAAATGGCAATTGAATCATTTGCGATCGTTACTGAATTGTAATTGGCAACAATAGCCGGGGAGATGAGAGCGCTATTTTTGTAGTAACTCGAGCGTCGAGGAGATCTAGTACGTTTTGTAGATTAGTTAAACCGTTGAAAAAAATAATAAGGGCATTTTTTATTTTAGCAGTGCGATAAGACGTTACATCGATTTCAAGGTTATAAAAAGAAAATGCTTTGAAAACATTGATTACTTTAAACATTTATTGGATGATTTCAGACTACAAGGCTCAAAGCATTTAGTTGAATTTGACATTAAATATCTGGGAAGCTTCGTAATAAAAATATGAAGCTTTATTATTCCGTATTATATGGAATCGTAATATAGTGCCTTATATGGAAGTGTTTTTTTGAGTATTTTTAACACTCTCTATCTTCATTTGACGGTTTCGACGACATTTTATTACTTAAAAATAACTTTTTAAGTACCCAACTAACTAAGAAATCTGATTTTTATAATAAGATAACCAGAGAGAGAAAGAGAGAGATATTTAGAAAGCCTATAATAGTTTAATTTGACGCGCTCGAGTTAATCCAAATTCCCTTTTGGGCTCCCTTACTACAAATAATAATTTAAAAACATTTAATTGATAATTGGGTCAATTTCAACAAATGCTCGGTTTTTTATCATATCGGTGAACTTTTTTATTTATGTTTATTTTATATACTTTT
>JAOTAV010081123.1:0-12431 GCA_026546445.1 Cyclargus thomasi | reverse complement strand
TTGTGTAGAATTTAGTTTACAAAGGAGCTTATGTAACCTACCTGATAATTTAAAACAGTGTCTAAACGAAGATGGCTCTAATTATACTCTAAAATATTTGAAATTAATTAATATGTACAAATTTATCTAAATGTGATACAATTGTATGTAATGTGGTCGTTAAATGACCTTGATGTTATAAAACGACTAAAATAAATAAATTATAAAAAAAAAAAATAAGTTTTTAAAAGTAAAATCTTTGACGTCCATTTTTATGCCCAAAAACCTATGCTATGTCATTCCTCGGTATGTGCAAAAAATATATTTTTCCCTAAAACTATCAGAGTCTCCTCATTTATATTAAACTTGATCAAAAAATTAACTGTACAATTTAGATATGCAAATATATAATAGAATCAGGCGTTACTTTGCGGAAATCCATAGCTTCAAGTTTAGTAAATTAAGATTTTTAACAATTCCGCGAATTTTTTTTGCGGAATATTGCTAAAAATCTTAATTTACTAAATTTGAATTTAGATGCATATCTATTTAATAACAGAAAAATACATTTATTGGGAATCATTGAACTTGTACGCGATAGGAATACGACATACAAATATCCTTTGCGTCGAAATTGCGCTATGAATTTTAATTACTGCCTTCCGAATCCTCGGTGATTCAATGCGAGCTGTCCTTGTCTGTTGCGAAACCAAGGAGTAAAGGGTGCGTCACGAATTCCCGTCTCGACCGACCTAGCCTGGGTAATTTCTGCATTTATTGAGCTATTCATCGTTATCAGTAGAAAGACAGCGGAGATGTCAAAATTTGAAAACTACATATACATACTTCATCTAAATAAACTGTGTAAAGTTCTCCACTAAACGATTTCTGACAAATGATTTTGGTGACAAAAACATTTTGCAACTACAACAATTCAATTGATAAAACGCTTAAAGCATCGGTATTGAGAAGAAACGGCCGGGTGTAAGCTTATATATAAAGGTTGGGCAATGTTGCAACCGCCTCAGTACGACTCTAGTCGCTTTGCCGCTTGGAGTGGCATCAGTGCCGGCCATACGGAGAGGGCGAGAGAGGTATCCGCCGACGAGCACGACTAATATGTGGACCGAGTGAATGCAGTGTTTTGTGACGTAATAAGTGCATCTCGTCAAAACAGGCCAGGACACCTAGCTATGGATACTAACAACACGGTGAGTGAAACCGAAACTTTACGCAAAAAAATACAACAATGTTTATCCGATCGTGGCCTAAGAAAAATCCTTGAATATGGATATTAAAATTATTGGAACATTATCATAAAAGATTCAATGCCGAATTCTGTTTTCAAATTTAAATAATTGCAATGAAGAAAATATTATTAATTTATAAGATACAAACTGAACCGACTAAGATTGAACAATGTTTACTTTGTTGGTTTTAAAATTTAAATTAAACAGAATATAAGTAAACAATATTGAATAGTTCATAGTCGTCGGAGATGGTACGGTAGTTATTGTGTAATAGAAAGTAAGAGTAACTTTAATAGTCACAGATCCGCTCGAGTAATTTACCCGATGTTTTGCCGGCAAGTACACGTTGTATTCTCGTAAGCTACACTTTCGACACTAAGCCAAATGTAACTTCTATCGGATATTACTAGTGCTATAAAACGTCGAACTTTTAAAAATATTTAAGTTTATATGAAATATTTTGTAACTACAACATACAAAATATTTTATACGGTTCAAAATACCGTATAAAAATATTGTGTACCTTAATGCCTGTCATCTAATTCAAATCTTCCTCCCCACCGATTTAAGGACAAATCGGGATAGATAGATAACCGTATCTTTAGGATGCAAGAAACAATTTACTCGGGAGACTAGCATAATTTCTGTAGGGCTCATTATTTAACACATATAAAAACCCTACACAACATATGACTTTGTTTAGCTTCTGAATTGTTAAACTTGTTTATATCCTAGGGTACTTCAATTTCAATTTAAAACCTGCTTAGAGCTTATCTAATTAGTAATTTCACAAGTCTTTCATAATTCTGTTAATACCAACTCAATTAGAATAAATATTAACCAGATATAGATATTATTAGTTGTGACATTGAATCAGCTGTGTCAAGGTTACCGATTGATTATTATAAAAAAAAACTTTGTATTTTTGAATAATTAACAAACAGGCTGGCAAGGAGTTTAGATTCACCAGGCGTTGTATGCTGCTCTATATTATACAAAAAATTTATTGTAGTTAAAGTAGGGGAGCCCAAGAGGGAAATTTTTGATTTACTCGAGCACGTCAGATTAAGCCAGCGTAGGCTCTCTACATGTCTCTGGTATCTCTACATATCATTATCATGGTATAAAAATCTGATTTTAGTTCGGTTAGTTCGTTTCTGAAAAAGTAATTTTTAAGTACCGAAATGTCTTCGAAACCGCTAGTTTAAGAGAGGGGGGTGTTAAAAATACATCAAACTTAAATGTAAGGTCATAACATATTTTATGATATTTAGGGGGTAAGCGAGTAGACGGGTTACCTGATGAAAAGCAACTCCCGTCGCTCATGGACACTCGTAACATACGAAGAGTCGCAAGTGCGTTACCGGCCTCTATGGGATAGGGGGATTAGGGAAGTTGGGCCACCAGTAAACTCACTCACTGAACAAAACACAGCGCAATGCCGTTTCACGCCAGTTTTCTGTGAGGCCGTGAATGGCTATTGACGACGAGTTCGAATCCCGCCGACGGAACGAAAAGTTTTTCAATGTTCCTGCGTCATGGATGTGTATTAAATAATAATAAAAAATATGTGTATAGTATAAAAGTATTCAATATATTTCCGTTGTCTGGTATACGAGTATGTAACACAAGTCCCTTGGGTACTTAGCACGGGACCAGATTGACGTGGTGTGAAGCGTCCATAGATATTATATTATTATTATGACTCCGGTCGAGCCGGTCCATTCGAGATTCAGATTGCAAACGAAAGGTCTTACCCACTAGGCTGCGGACGCTCTGAACAATAATATAGAAATATCATAAAACAACATAGCCTTATATTTTCACAACCTAGCTTCCCAGATATTTTAGGCCAAATTCAACTAAATGCTTTAGGCCTTGCTGTCTGAAATAGTACAATAAGGGCCTGTTGTGTTCAATATAAACAAGTTTTTAAAGAAATTTCTTTTTTAAAACCTTAAAATCACTGTAGCGTACTAGGACTTCACGACGCTCGAATTAATACATAAATAGGGCTCTCACCTCCCCGGCTATTATTTAACGTTTAATCATTGCATATTGTCAACCTTTGATGACTTCGTATTTTATTACTGTTGACGATTTGCATGTTTCCTGTGAATTATAAACAAGAACGTTATTAATTAATAGAATACGAGTGCATCGTATTTCATTTGCAGTTACACTTTTAATTAAGGCTAAAATTTTGATTCTGTAATAATGTATTTTTTCTTCTCATTATTTTATTATGTATATTTAGAAATACATATTACTATTTTAATCCTAAACATCGTCAGTCTCTTTTAGGTATAGGTAACAAAGTACATCAAATTTATTTTTTATAAGATCTCTTTAAAAACGAGGACTTATTTATCACCGTAGAAATGTTTTACAGAAGAACAGACAAAGCGGCATATTGACAAATATAAGTATCAATTTATCCCTAAAAATCTGTCGGTTTTTTTTTTATTTGTACATATTTCTGTTTTCTACTATGCATGGCTTGCTATAAGCCTGCAGAGTATTCAACAACTATACAAATAAAACAGGAGAATAAAGCATTTACTTCTGTCGTGGTTAGTTCAACCACTGAAAAAGCCATACTTGCATTATGAAGGTGAATCGAAACGGAAATCTTCAATCTGAGTGCTAAAAAAACCATATTTGAGGATCACTGACAACTGCTTAAACTGAAGGTCTAAGTGTTTTGCCAATTTAACAACTTGCGTTTATTAAGTAATTAAAAATATAAGCGATTTCCTGTTAAATTAATCAATGTAGTTAAAATAAACATAAAATGGTAAGAGGTTACAACAGCTAGTCACATCCGTCATACGTTGCAAAATTTATTTTTGTTTGCGTCAAGTTTCAGTTATTTTTTTTTTTTTTGTTTTTTATATTACCAGTAGAAGCCAGGCATAAATCGCTATCCTTTTCTATTTACTTATATCTACCATCTCCAATTTTTTTTACTGACAGTTTTTTAATAACGATCAGCACTTTACCCTACGTAATCCTACGGATGATGTAAATCACGCACACAATACAGATAAAGCAAACAAAAAAACGAACATAAGGGCATAATATATAGTAATCTATTAAGGAAGTGCTATAACGAGATCGCATCGTCTTTGCGTTTACAGAATAAGGTCATGTTCTACTTGTATGGGGAATAGTATGTCTATGGGTCGTCAACTCTTAAGCTCATTAAAATGTAATAAATATGCACAAAATCTAATTAATAAATTGTTATAATAACATTTAAAGAACTGTTACCCACCTTTTAGCAACTTGAGCGAATGTGACGCCAGTTCATAAGACATCAACGCGTGTGAGGCGCAACATATCATATAATTTTTTTCAAAAAGAAAAAAGTGGTTCTGTCTGTCTTATCTACAACTTAGATGAGGTAAGTATTGAGTTCAGTAGGTTTTATAAAAACACTTTTTACAATCACTATTTTTAAAAGATATACATTTATTTAACTTGTTAGTGCCCGCCACTTCGTTGCGAAAAAATTTATATATCACCTTGGTACCGAGCATTTTCTCAGAATAAAAAGTATCCTATATGTTGCCTTGACTTAAAAAAAAATATCTATTCAAATCCGTCCAGTAGTCCCGGTGATAAAAGCGCACAAACAGACAAAGAGACAAACAGAAAACTTTTTGGTCGATTTGTGTTTTATTAGTGTTTCTTAGCCCCCATATATCATTATTTTGTAAAAATATTAAATGTACAGACACGCCCATATTATAATATGCATGTGTTTAGATGTGGATTATACTAAAGTATTATGCAATCAGTATTTCTGAGGACGATAAACTTTACAATACGAACAGGTAAAAATTGGAACAAGTTTTGAGGAATCGTGACTAAATTCACAGAATCCATAATACCGCGAAAACAAATATGCCAATAACCTTACATCTAAGATTACTTTTTATTTGTATTTTATGTAAATTAAGTTATATCCGCCATCTCGTAGGTATTTACTATCTTCTGTTCATATAGAGTGTGATATGATTTTATATTTCGTTTCTAACAGGAATTTAAAGACCCATTCAAGCCATTTTAAGTTTCTACCAACTTTTTTGTTCAAAGATAGTTAATGAATTACTGTTGCGTGCTAGATAAACAACCAACGGATTTAATTATCAAGTTTAAAAATTACTAACAAAAAGACGCTCACATTCATGAGTTTATACATTCTCAATCCAAAACCGAAACGTAAAAAGCAGTTATTGGAAGAAAATTCATTAAAAAAAATTCATTCACAAAATCAATAGTATCGTTAATTACATACAAACTTAAATGAACATTTTATTACCCACCTTCCAAATGAAATATCTCTATACTTATGTTAGGATGGTTTTTTTTGTTGGTAACAATGAGTGTTATGTATCCGTATTCCTATTACGTAAAGCCTGACATTTCAGTTGGATTATGTAGATCAACATTCTTCTAACGAGATCAAAATACATTTCCGGCTATGGGTTTCCTTAAACTGCCTTAGTTAATCAAAGTGAGCGTAAAATCAATTAGTTGTACGTAATATTCGGTTGAAAATCTATACCAGTAAAGTTCATTCACTAAACACATTACTGTCACGAGACAGACATATATTTTAGATCGTCTTTTAGAAAAATCCTGTTCTATTAGCATATTACATAATAGCCTTTAAAAATAAAGGTAATGCGTGTTGTGAAATAACTTGATTGCAACAAGTAACATTCACAAGTTTTGATAACATACAAAAAAAAAATTATGAACATAGTTCTTATACGTGTGTATGCCACGAAAACGTTTCTAAGTAACTAAACCGATTAAAATGTTTTTTTTGTGATTTGTCCGCAATTGGATTTTGTGGCGCCCAAGATGGTTAAGACTTAGAATTACATCATTCAAATTCAGAAATATCACCGCAAGACAACGTATGATCCACTGTTTGCCCTTTTTATTTTAAAATTCTGAGGGTACTAGCTTTAACCCGCGGCTTCGCTCGCGTGCTTCGTCAGGTCTTAAAGGAAGGACAAACAAACAAATAAACACACTTTCCCATTTATTATATAAGTAAGGATTTAACATGTATTTGCGGTAAAAATATACAACACAACCTCATTAGAAAGTTCAATTTGTCGTCGAGCAGGCACGACCTTGGCAACAGATTTGTCGGACAGGTTGGAGACGAAATGGCACAATGAGGGCCGGCCTTCACATTCACAACCCGGACCCGGGAGTCCAGGCCAACAACCCGGCCCTAAAATATCGTCGGTTCAATGCCGACTATAAATATCGTCAAAATCGTAAGGAATTAATGCCTCCTGTCAATTATGGGAGACGTGCAGAAATGTCTTTGGCTAGCTGATTATTCAAAGGATGCAAGAATTGTATTTATAATCCCCACATGAACACAGAAATAAGTACGAAATTTATTTTGAAATATCTATATATTTATAGTTTTGTTGATAAACTCCACTAAGAAAGCTTTGTAAATTGCTTTTTGTATTCTTTAATGATAATGAAAAAAAGATGTCTACAACCTCAATAATGATCAACTTATTTTTAGTTCGTGAAACGTTGTTTTTGTTCTAATGATGAAGAGGTCTGTGATCTTAATTCGACCATAAAGATTTAAATCCATAATGTAGAGGAGCTATAAAAATAAAACAAAATCTATTCTCAGTTCAATCACAGACTTCAGTTTGGCGAGGTCTCGTTACCAGGCCATTAAATATTATAAAAAAGAAACAGACTTCAACCATGAACAAAAAAGTATTTCGTGTATGATTATCGTGTCATGTTAAAATATTGTAGGGTGCGTAGCGTTTTATTTATTAAAATATGAAAAATTAAATCATATTTTAAAAATATATTGGTATTCCACGCTCCTTCTCTATATCAACTATAGGTTATAGAACCGGGAATCCCGGAAATTTCCGGTTCTTGTAGCGGCAAAAGAACCGGGAATTTAAATACAAGAACCGGGATTTTTGCTACTTTCGGGATTTTTTAAATACACTTATATTATGAAAACTGAAAGCTCTAATGCTATTAGAGAGCGGTGAAGGAGCGACTGTTTTGTTTTTATCACGCTACCCGCTGCCGATATTTTTTGTTCGATGTGTAATAGAAATTGACACTCCTTGATACAAATTTTGAGCGTACTAGAGGTTGAGTGAATATTTTTTTTTCATTACTGTTGCATAGATTTATAAATGTTTTTATTGCTATAACAGGTTTATTTGATAATTCTAATTTGTACATTTACTCTTCAGAGTTTTGTCATTTAAAAATTAAGAACAATAATAATAAAACATTTATTCAACAATCTGGGATTTATTCATATCTGGGAGAAATTTATGCTTTTACATTGACGCGTCTTTCATAAAAAGGGGTACAAAGTTTTCCGCTCGCGTATTAATATTTTTTAGATTCTAGTCATTCAAGACGTGTGAACTTTAATATTTTTGAGTTCGCCAAACTAATAAAAATTTTTAAATAAAATAGAAACTGTTATCTAAAGAAGCAAACAATAAAAGCCCAATAAAATACTGTTCTCGTTATTAACTAGGCCAAGTTTTAAAGAAACGAACTCAATTATATTTATTTTACAATAGGATGCGTTCTGTACAATTTGACATTGTATACTCGTATACCAGTACCTTTGAACCAAAATGCCCATAGGCTAATAACGTACCGCGTTAGAATTATTATAAATAATTATACCTCTTGGAAGGCCAGTGTATGCCCTTATACCTTCATGATCAATGATCACTTCTTTAATTACAAAATACCGGCAACGTATCATCAAAATGTAAATAAAGCTTCATTTGTTATGAGCTGACTCGGCAAACTTTGTTTTTCCGTACACTTCAACCTGTAACTATAGTCATCTAGTAGGATATCCTACATGTATATGACGCCCTCTTCGTAGGTCGATCTAATTTTAAAAAGTCATTAAAATCCGTCAAAATCATACTGTCTCGACTATAAAGCACAGACAGCAGAAGACAAATCAGTTTTACACGTCTTGATGATTTGAATGTCACGCCTGGAAAATCCAGGTCCGGTACAAAGCATTGTTTAGGAAATTTGGGGTTTTACCCTCGATCGTGTGGCATTACGGACCGCAGAAACGCGACTACTTGTCGACTGGTATCTTTCTTTGAAAAGATTTACAACAAAGAGTTTAGGTACTGCATATTAAAATTATTATTGATGTAATTGTCTTAGGGTTGTTCGGATGAAAAGTGTTATGAAGGAAATTAATATGCTGAAAAAGGACCGTATTAAGGCAGAATATTTTTTATTGCAAGAAAAAATTGCGACACTGCGGAGTTAAAAAACGCTGCGAAACGAAGTTGCGAGCACCTTTAATTTCATGACAATTGACAAACTTTTTCGCACAAACAAGTGAATTAATACATTTAGGTATGCTTCTTAACCACTACCAAGAAACAACGTGGAAGTTGCAGTAGCTGAAGCAAACACCTCAAAGTTTAGTTGACGATATTTGTCCAAGCTGACCTTAATCTCAATTGTCAAGTGACGAGTAAAAAACGCGCGAGTATTTATCATCTGTTTAGCAGAACGCCAGGAAGTTAATATGGATCCTACTCATCAAGGTAACGCATTGTCTAAAAACGATCCGTTACGCGCGAAGACGTAAGAATATGTGTTTTTTTTATTTTAAAGCAAAATCATAATGGCGAAAGGTTTCTAGTGTGTATGTTTAATGCTCATTAATTAATTTAAGCTAACGTAGACTTCCAACGGATCCTACTCATCAAGGTAACGCATTGTCTAAAAACGTTCCGTTACGCGCGAAGACGTAAGAATATGTGTTTTTTTTTATTTTAAAGCAAAATCATAATGACGAAAGACTGCTAGTGTGTATGTTTAATGCTTATTAATTAATTTAAGCTAACGTAGACTTCCAACGGTCATGACCATACATTTAAAGTTTCGAAAAATAAATTAAAATTTTTACAAAAATCGATATCCACGTTACTTATTTTTTCTGATTAACTATAGTTAATTAAGTTTATATGCTTAGGGAAAAAGTCCTCGCTAGCAATGAAAGGACGAAGATCATTCTCTAACATATATTTTTTTAGCTAATGTACTTAACGTTTTGACATACTTATAACAAGTTAAACTTATCCCACTTGCCTGTGTACACTAGCCTTAATTACAATATTTTCGGAGCACACGACACCAAGCCGCTAACAGGACTTAACTTTTTCTTCCTCTTCTCTCGTAACCCTATCGGACGAACTTAATAGCGAGGAATCTATCTTACAATCCAACAAGTTCTATGCTAACACCTCATCTAGTATTCTACAGCTGCAACAAAGTAATAACCATAACCGTACTCTTCACGTCAGCATACAATATTATGATGTCATCATAACATATCGAAGAATCCGGATAGGTTACCTACTCCAATGTCACTTTTTCTATAAGATCTTCCCACTCAATTACGAGAATCGATCATTAATAGATATTATTTTGTAGAATTCTACCTAGCAAATCATAGAGGAAATCGAAGATTATGCAGCGATGAATCGAATTATGATTATTATCGTCACTTACGTATTAATTTTCATTTTATGTTTTAACTTCATGTAACGCAATGCAATTATTAAATGTTTAGTAATGTTTACTCAACTAGAATAATAAATTATCGAAATTCAACGCAACTTGAAAATAAGCAAACTCAATGATGCGCCAAATTTATTTCACCCGAAGAACATCCTAATAGGTATACAACATAATTGCTAAACCCCATGACAATTTTAGCGAAATTAAAATACAGTTATATAAACAAATGCCTACCAATCAAGGCGCCGAAATATCAAAGTCTGAACACCTATTAGTAAATGCTACACGATTTGTCACGCTGGTTAGTATAATTTGTTCGAATTATCGAGCTCACTTACAAATCAACCGAGACATCTCGACAGACGGCGAGACAGCGCGGCATATTAATATCAAATAATTTGTGCTAATATTGGCTAATAGCGTGATCCGTGTAATGGATTAAATTATGAATGTTTACTTAGTAATCGTATTTTGCGAGATATGGACTCGCGTGGAATTGGAAGATCCATAAAAATTTGGATTTTTTGGGATCTTAATGTTTTTTCATGTCCGAATGTAGCCTATGTTATTTTCCATCCTTTCAACTAATTGTAGGCCAAAATCAAGACGATTGGTTGTTTTATTTGGGGGTGAAGGAAATACAAATACATCAACAAAGGAACACACTTTCCCATTTATAATATTAGTTAGGATAAAATGAATAACGACTAAATATTTTTTATCGTTTGAATAAAATTAAAATGAATCTTTGTCTCGTTTTCCAAGAAAACCATTAGGATAATCCAAAATATGTCATATATTGATATTCCTTCTTACTCACTTCCAAACGATTAGTCAGTTACAAACGGCCTCGTGCATCGCTTATGAATATTAACAAAAAGTGGTAAAACATCACGTCCAACTTATTCAAGTAATAGATCATCTTCGTGGACAGTAGCCGCTTCCAAAGCGAATTACATTGACCCTATTCCCGTTAACATCATAAATACAAGCGATTGAGTTCAAGGACCACGACGAACATTGAGTTTGTGACCAGCGTGAACAATGAGTTATGTGGCCGTGTCCTCATGCGGGCAGGCGCGGATAAAATATGATAATTGGGCAATGAAAACGTCTATGTCGATCCTTATTACCTGTGACCTACATTTTAATAAATTGACTTTTAATATTATTAATGTATTTTAAGGACGCGACTTTGAAGAAGAGTTTGAAGCGGTAGTTAGATATAATAGTATTGTTGTTTTTCTACCAGAAAGAGAATACGATAAAGTCAATAAACAAAACTATAATTAGAAAAGGTATCTCACCTTAGTCACGAAATATTATAGGGCAGGAGAAATATAATAGAATAAATCATAACATTACTGAATCTATGCCATGACTAGAGTCCATGAAGACGAATTATTATTATAATTAGAATTATAGAGCAGACATCAACCCGCGCATTGAGATCTGCTAATAACTTCCTAGATGTTCAATAACCGCCGCGCGAATAATAGCAAAAACTATTGTCAACAATCTCATAATAGTTGCAAGTGGGAGTACTACCGGAAGAGGGCTAGAAATAACAAGCATGACCACAGCTTCAGCTTCACCCAATCATATTAACATCATCAAAAAAACTATTGATTATTAAATGTTAACATAACAAAGAAAGTAGGACCTTCAAAGAATACAAACAATAGAATTGTATGCAAAACAAAATCTGGATTAAGCATCGTGACATTCGCAATCGAAAGTTTTCCGAGAATAGACTTTCACAAAAAGGGGAGCAAAGTTGATGCTTGTCAACTGATTGCCATGGTAAATGTAACATTGTCTGAGCCTTCGACGCTTACGCTTCCCGTTCGTAACTGAGCTGAATCTACTAACAAACGCGTCGGTTCACCACGCTTCGCGCTCGCATAACAAAAGCGAATCGTTAATTTGTGCCATCATGAGTGATACTCTTTGCCTTACATAATGTCCTATTTGTATCGAGATGCAATAAGACACGAAACTACTTCAGCAATCATACAAGTAATGAGTAAAGTACGCTTCCTAGTTATTTGCAGAAAACACTTTACTTGTATTTCTAAAGACCTGGGAAATACATTAAGAGGGTCATTAAATTAATCATGATCTTTGACATACAGTAAAGCCTTTACCGGCGTAGGAGGTTCAATTCTTTAGAATAGCTATAAAATCTTCAATACGTACATTCATTAACTCTTAAATACGTGATCTTTATTATCTGATAAATAGAAACACAAAACGTTTTTTGGTGAAATTTTACATTTGGTCAAATTCATTTGATAACATTTCTAGGGCACAACCAAAGGAAAAAAAAATTAAAATTCTGTACTCGTTAAATTTTTTTAACCTTTTATTTAAACGTTTATCCATTTTTTCCCTTAATTCTAATAATAATATCTATGGACGCTTCACACCACGTCAATCTGGCCCCGTGCTAAGTACCCTAAGGACTTGTGTTACAGGTACCAGACAACGGAAATATATTTAATACATTTATACTATACATATATTTAAGATTTTTATTATACAATACACATATTTAATATACATCCATGACCCAGGAACATTGAAAAACTTTTTGTT
>JAOTAV010081112.1:0-12433 GCA_026546445.1 Cyclargus thomasi | reverse complement strand
GTCTTCCTTGTTTTCTTTTCTTATTTCTTGGCACCCACTCTGTTAAACGTTTTGTCCATTTACTGTTGGTTGTTCTATAAATGTGCCCTGCCCAGTGCCATTTGAGTAGTCCTTGCCTACTACTTATCCTAAAAGTTTATTCGTGATTTTCTAACACAATATGTATAGTCTTTTTAGTATTGTCCAATTTAAAAAAGTTTATTGTATTAACTTTTTACTCAATATTGCAATAACTTTAAATCTTTTTACTATAGATGAATGTAAGAAAAATAACAGTACAACAACTTCTACTTCAATAGCGGTACAACAGGAGAAGGATAAGAGATATCAATATAAAAATACGCAAGAAGGGAGCACATCTTCAAGTACAGTTAACTCAGAAACTGTTTCTCAAGTCTCAATAAAAAAGAGTCATAAGAAACGCGAGCCATGCTCTGCCTATGCCCGGACACCGCAAATTATGACCTTCCCTAAAATTGAGAACTGCAAAGCTTTTAGAAATCAAAATATTCCAGATAATAAGACGTCCAGAGGGCAACTTTTAAATGAGCAGACATCACTAACGACCAGTGAGCTCCATAATCTATATAAAAAAGTAAATTACTTAGAAGAGAAAATATTGGAACAAGAAATGGTGTTACGTTCCATACATAGACGTTTTGCGAAATCTTCGAGTGGTATGGAAGAGGCAAGAGACACCGGGCCATACAATGAGCGGGCTTGTTGCAGCTACATTGAGTATAGCCACATCCCTGGAACGTCTGCATTCCAACGACAATCTCAACAGTCTCACCCTGGCCAAGAAAATACAAGCAGAAAAGATAATCACAAAGAAAAATATGGACGCGACTTAACCCTCTACGACAACGTGACAGCACGAGGAAGACGTCAAACCGCCTCGGTGCCCGGAAAACGAAACGATTTGAAACACGCCGCTGACAGAGCCCACAAGATTCGACATAAGCTGAACCCTGTCCGTGATTATAGGCTGATGGATACCGTCCACTACTTAGCACAAGGTGAGTTCGCTCCTCGAGACGATGGGATCAAATTGACACCATCCCGCGAAGCAGTACTTAGTGATATAATATGGGAGGACGTTTGCCGAACTCATTGGCCGAACACGCGACTCGCTCGTCAGCATCGAGAACGGTCAGAACGAAGATCAAACTTACAGAATCTCATCGACAGTCTTCTCAGGGAGAGAGTTGCTCACAGTGAACGTAAAAGACGCAGACATTATCGGATCGTGAAATTAAACCATCGTCATGATACCGTTCGGGCGCTCGGCAAAATAGGTGACGTTATCGTAGCTAGCAATAAACACGGCCAGCATTCCAAAGAACAGAACTGTCGAGACAATAAGGGAAGTCAAAGTCCTTCAAAATCGGTGAAGAGCAAAGAAAAGCTAGCAAGGGGATCCAGTCACGAACACGATTCTCCTGGACCGAGTCGCAGCGTTCGTAAGGATCCGATGTATTGCTATATAGCTGGAAATTCTCAGTTATCTGGATCGTTTCATATTTATAATGCCCTAAATCAGAAATACCCCGAGGGCGTAAGTACCAGTAGCGTGACTAGTAAGGCTCCTAGATTTGTCGTAAAAAAGAAATCGTCAGATGTAAAACATCGTTCAGACGTTCGAAACCTCGACCATTTTATATTGCTGCCCACGCTGGTACTCCGCACTCCCTCCAATCTGAAGAGGCAGAGGAAGTTTAACGAACTATACCATAAGATATTAAACACACACATGCAAAAAGGTTACTACTTTTCTACAGCTTATAGTTGATATCATTAAAAAATAAGAAACAAATGATAATGTAAAACTACTTTCAAATTATTAGAATAAAATTTGTATAAAGTCTGAATACAATGTATGGAGGTGGTCCTTAAAATAAATTGTAAAAACTTTGTTACTTTATTTCTCGAATTGTTTATTTCAGGCCTAAATGATGTAACACGAAAACATAACGAAACCAGTAACTTATTACCACTCAAGAAGGACATCGGATTCAACATCAATATAAACGTATCAGAAAGTGAAGAAAAACTACTAAAAAGTGAGGAACTATGATTCTTATACAGGTAAAGATTTAATAAATTGCATTTTTTAAACAAACTTTTTCTTGCCACCCTTAAGACGAACTGGCTAAATTATAGTTAGCAAAGCTTAGCCCAACGTGCAGAAGAGACCAAAAACTAATAAAATAACCTAAAAGCTTTATGAGAGTAATAGAAAACGTGTTTGTTTATTAATTAATTGGGCAGGGGTGTGGTGTGATGTGTCAGCCAATATGTTCATCAATAGCACAAGGTTGTATTTATGCCGAAACTGCTGAATCACGGACGGCGACTGTGTCAAGTGCGAATTTGTGTAAGTAAATTGCTGACTACGTTTTTAAAGGTTGACTTTAGAAGCGTGCGTCCATAGAGACATTATAGTCTGGTTTACACGTAATAAGTAGATAAGTATTTAAATAAATTTTAACTTAATTTTTGTGACTTAACTTGCCACTTGCTACTAAAGTTGTGCAGTAAATGCAGTTAATAACTTACAGTTAAGTTAAAATTTAATTAACTACTTATCTACTTAATAAGTGTAAACGAGACATAACTGAAAAAGTGACAGATAGAATATGTATTAGAATTCTTTAGCGAAATAACAAACGTGTCATCAAACCACATTCGTCTTTATTATTGTGATGCATTTTAATTTTTTGGTACCACAAAATATAATTTAAAGCCCACCAAGGCAGATCTACCTTTCAAAATATTTTGTTACCAATAGCTTGCCCAAAATGTCGGGTGCCAACGGTTTCTGTTTTATGCAGATATATATATGAAAATCTAGGAAACATATTTTGAGCACAGACCCTGCGGGCCGCGACACTAACTTTGTGTTTGATGGTGACCGTTGGTTGGTTAGTGACGCTGCGTCTGCGAGGCTCAGTTGGAACGCTACCTTTAAAGTTTTATTATTTTTTGTATGAGCCAGAAAACAAGGTGGTTTTCCTGATGGCAAGACATAGCCACTTTTCATCACACCCGCATTATCACATGAGATTACGTAACTCGTGTGTTATTCTTAATTTTATCAAAAAACACAGTAAAATAAGGGCAAATCCATATAAGTAGTTTAGGTGAAAATGTAACAAATCCGTATATCCATGCATGCTTACAAACTATGACGTTTATAACATAAATAGCCTATATTTGATTCGCCACAAGGCAAAAAAACTTCATTGAAAACGTTAAAATTTGTATGAGATTTCGCGCCAATTTGTTTTGATCCGACTATACGATAGATAAACTTATGGGGCGGGGTGTACTCATTGTTGGCAATTTTCTTCTACCGTGTGAATTGTTACGTTTTTTTTCACCTTGCCAGTTGGTACGCGGTGCCGGTCGATGAAATACAAATATTATCTGTGTTTTCTACACACAAATTGCTTATAAAGTAGTTAAATATTGTGTGTGAGTGTGTGTGTGTGTCGCAAGGACAATTATGTTTTATAATCACAGTTATGAGTCTAATATTAACTTTTATTGATTAATTACAAGATATAATACGTATGTCTTCTGTTAGAGGGGAATATTATGACTAAGTAATAGGATTATAACATTTTATGACTTCATTTGTTTAGCAATCAAGTATTTTGTTATGTTTATGTGTTTATTGAAACCGTTCTCCGGTCGTAGTAATTTCATGCTTGTCTGAACGCATGCAAGACCTAGAAACTCCGTGTACATAACTTTTTGTAAGCATTACGTAACGATATTTTGTGTATTTGACATTGTCTATAAATTCGCATAGCAGTCACTAACGACTAAATAAACAATTCAAACGCGATTTCAAAGCAAATCAAATCGTCGTTGAAGTTTTAACACCACGTAAGTCAAAAGTAGCAACTTTTCAGGAGAGCGAAACGATTGAATTTTGTATAGATCACCATAATAATAGATTTTTACAATTTAAAAATTGTACAAGTTTTTGTTAGCTGACACGTGTTTCTGATTAACTTAAACGATGCGTTTTCTAATTTTCTGGAAAACGGCATCAAAATGACGAAATAGCCAAAAAGTGACTTACGTGCTGTTGAAAATTCAACGACGAAATGCGTTCCAAAAATGTTAAGATGCAAACGCTACCATCAGGCAAAGTCGCGCGTTTGCTAAAATTGCATGTGACTATCGCTACAGCCACCTAATCACTACAAACAGTAGATCTACCATAACTTTAAAGCAACAGTATTTGTCGATACTCGATAACGACTGCGTAAATTTTTAGTATGTCAACTTTACTTGCGCAAGTCACCGCTAGAGGCGCTGTAAAATTAAATACTAAGAATTTATGTAGTCTATATTGCTTTAAAATCATGGTAAAGCTACAGTAGCCATGTAAAGCTCGTTTTAAAGGAGCCTTTCTAACAATTTCTCTCAGAATTCATATACTTTGTGTAAACATATCGAGCGAAGTCCGTTGTCTCTATCTGGAAGTGGCTAAGATAGCCTCCAAGAAGCTTGGTTTGCTATTGCCACTGTATGGGTTGGGAGGAATCTTCTGGTTCAGATATCAATCCACCTACGCACTTATACAGTTTACTTTCTGTTCTTTTTTTTTATAAAAATGAAATAACCCGTTTGCAAACGAGCAAACGGGTTACCTAGTGGATAGCAACCACTGCCGCCCTTAGACACTGGCAACATCAGGGTTGCAGGTGCGTTGCCGGCCTTTTAAGAGGGAATACGCTCTCTTCTTGAAGGTTTCTAGGTCGAAGCAGTCCGGAAATAGTGCTGGTAATAGTTCATCCCAGAGTTTTACTGTGCAAGGCAGAAAGTTACGCGAAAATCGTACTGTGGAAGATAATGACGATATAGGTGGTAAATTTTTCGCGCATGTCGATGGCAAAAAGTGTTCTGCGTGTTGCTGTTAGCAGAGTGACAAATAAATGTTTATATATATTATTAACAACGAGGCAGTATATTTTCAGTCCGAACCAACGCCTACAACTCTAAAATATACAGGTTTGGCCTTACATGGAATACCGCTCCTATCTCTGGGCGGGGACGCCAAAATACCTACAGCTCCCTCTAGATCGTAGTCAACAAAAACTACTCGGATTGTTAATTGCCATAATGTCTCAAACAAGCTGGACCTCTTGGAGTTGCGTGGAGATATTATAGCTTAGGCGTGAAAGCATAACATACAGAGTTATTTTCACATTGATAATATAAGTATAGTTATAAAGGTGAAGACTGCTTTGACGTATTCGAAAATCATTCCCCCTACTACTTTTCACCATCTTCCTACGCAAAAGAAGTTACCACCCACATCATCTTGATTGTGTGGTGCAGTCATCCACAGTGCGCTTTTCGCGTAAGTTTCTTCCTCGCATAGTAAGGCATGGTGAAACCTAGGAATGAACTACCGCCAGCAGTATTTCCGGCAAGCAACGCAACAAGATGTGCAAACTTTAAGTGGAGAGCGTTTTTATTAATATTTTAAGGCCGGCAACGCACATTCTGATGTAGCGAGTGTCCTTGGGTGGCGGTAGTTGCGTTCCATCAGGTGACACAGTTTACATACCTTTTCGCCGTGGGAGAGCCATGCTGGCGGAATGGGCCGGCTCGACCGGAGTGATACCACGGCCCCACAGAAAATTGGCGTGAAACGGCGTTGTGCTTTTCGTTCAGTGAGTGAGTTTACCGGCAGCGAAACTACCCTAATCCCCTATACCTATTCCCATTCCCTCATTAAGGCCGGCAACGCACTTGCGACTCTTCGGATGTCGCGAATACCCATGGGCGACGGCAGTTGGTTTCCATCAGGTAACCCAGCTGCTCGCTCGCCCCCTAGATATCATTAAAAAAATACCCACAGTAATAATCTCGCCCAAATCACACAAGTCATTATATTAAATCATTAATTTGCGTTGATTTCAAAATTCGGTTCGTTCGGTAAAGTCACTAGTTCGAACTGGTAAATATTTTATAAGGTTAGCTCGTGCTTGAGGGCTAGAATATCGATTTTATAGTACATTTTTTGATGACCAGCATTTATTCTGTTGTGATATGTTTGAAAATATCACCTACACTAATAATATAAAGCCGAAGAGTTTGTTTGTTTGTCTGCTTATCTGTTTGTCAGTTTGAACGCGCTAATCCCGGGAAATACTGACAGGAAATAGGAATTGAAAAATTATTTTTGTACTAATAGGAGCCGAGCAGTCATCAAAAAATGTTGTAAAAACGGGATGATTTATAAAACTAGTTTCACGCGCACCGTCGCGGGCAACAGCTTGTATAATAGTAATTTAAGTGCACTGAATGAAATTTTAATCGCGCAAATGTTTTTATAAAGTTTTTTTGCAATTGAAGACATTAGTGGAAGAAGGAAGAATGTAGCGATTTCATTATCTAGCTTGTTAGCCGAGCTATACATCAAATTCACATTATGCTAATTTCAAATCATTTTTCCGGTCCCAAGGCGTCCATTTACGCAAAAATCCGGCATTTTTTATTAGTCAGTTACCCGCTTCTTCCACTTATGTCTTCAATTTTTTATAGAGTATTACTCTCGTATTTTCTTTTTAAATATATTTTAATTCAAGTTATTATAGAACTAGTGAAAAAATACGTGCGAATAATAATCGTAGTGCGGACACTCCCCGAGTCTGTATAATATTCAAGATGAAAATAAAACAACGTATAACCTCATTATATCCTGTAACTAAATAAAGCTCCACTTTGGTTATCTAGATGTTAAATAGCTCTACGAAATTTTGTCATTTTCTAAGTTTGCGAATACATTGTGAATTCTTCAATAATAAATATTATTGTCGCCTATCGACAATTAATAACCTTTAAAAAATAAGGTTTACAAGTTTTTTTTTTGTGATATAGTGCAAAGAGGACGTAACAGTATTCATTGCTCATATACATAAGACTTCCACTGACATTAACCGATAGTGACATAGCAATGGATGACGACGAGGCTCCGGTATGGAGAGCGTGAGGAAGTGGCTGTCGGAGCGGCAGAGGCGAAGGAATGGTCTGTTCGTGCATTGCAACCCGCCCAAACGTAAGTATGCTACCACAAGAGATTTATAAAGCAGAGTGCGAATTTTGAGTTTACTCAGACGTTTATATGGGATTTGTACAGCGCCACCTAGCGATGCTTACGGTCAAACCTACAAATCCCGTATAAAATCTTAGTAAACTCGGCACTCTGTTGAACAGCTGTTTTGACACCATCGTGCACTGTTTTTTTTTCTAATCGGCTGTTTTTCAGGCACTTTTTTTATGTTGTAAGACCGATTATAACCTAACCTAATCTAACAATACTATATTATATAGGGTACAAAAGTGAATACATTTTTGTTGTTTTTTATGCGCTTATGCCCTAAGCGCATAATACAGCGACAAGAGTTTTCCGTATTAAGAGGCAACGTACGTGCCTACGTAAACGTGCCTTTATGCTCACACTGTGTAACTTGCGTAAAGAAAAAAAACTATCCGGTAATTAATTAGTTAAGTTAATGAAAAAATATCCGGTAAAAACCTGTTTAAGCCGGCCTTTAGGAATATGTATATAATAGCTACCTGACTTAATCGAAGACTTTGGAAATTAAAGTTTACTCGTCGCCCTGTGTTTGTAATTCGACCATAAATATTTCTCAATTTCACAAACTTCAATTTGGCATAAAATTCTTGTTACCAGGTCATTAAAATTTATTTAAAAACTAACATACTTCAACCAAAAAAGAAAAGAGCTTTTGTATATGATTATTGTGTCATGTGTAAATATTGTAGAGTGCGTAGCGTTTTAATTATTAAAAATATCGAAAAGTAAAGCATGTTGTAAAAAAATATTGGTATACCACCCCCCTCCTTATCTTTATATATAATTCTTCTGTGAGTGAACTTCTCTTAACGACTGGACCGATTTTGATGAATTTTTTGTGTGTGTTGAAAGGGAGCTGAGAATGGTTTAGATTCACAAAATAGCTCGGCAGGACAACGTCTGCAGGGTCGACTAGTCAACTATAAAAAGGAAGAATGTCATGCTTTTACATTTACGCGTCTTTCGTAAAAAAGGGTACAAAGTTTTTCGCTCGCGTATTAATATATAGACAGTTGGTAAACCTTTATTGAATAAAAATAAAAGTTGCCTGTAGTACAGTATCCAATAATAAAGATTGCACTTCGATTTTTGGGAAGAGTCAATCGGGTAATTTTGGCCATCCGGATACCGGTATATATATAGCAGCTGTTACAATTACAATTATTTTTTTTTTTTTTAGTTAATTGTACAATTCTTATTCTTTGTATAAAATACATCAATTTTTCTATAAGTGATCGCTTTTGATTATGGCTTAACATCAATTGTACCATGGTTTCTTCTCGTAGGGATGCCATAGTATAATATATTTTTATTACAAATAAGTAAAATTGGGGATGATATCAGCGCTATATCAATATTATGAACTTGACGCGACCATTGCATTTGAACGACTCACAAAACGTCACACAATTCGTATATACGTAGTGTGCGAGAGAGATAACACTCTACGAAGCTGTCATTAGCGGATCGTCTCTTTCCAAATGTCGATGTGCAATCTTTTTGGCCGGGTACTGTACAGAATATTTATACTTTGATTACTATAAGTTGAACCTAGCATTTATTTCTACGAGCAACTTTATTCCGACGCAGTCTTTTGTTTTCGGTTAAATTGCACTACAATTGGATTTCATGATTTTGATACTTGATTATGAGTTTATGATCTTTTGGGTTTTTTATGTAAGACATAAAATGTTATTTATCTAAATAAATGGTATTTTTATAAAATATATGTGAAAATGTCATATAATAAGATATGACAAACAGGATTTTTCCCTGCATCGGATATTCAGAGGCTGATTTTGAGTATAGCAAATAAATTTTACCTAGAATTACCAAGAGGAATAATACCATATATGGAATTACATACATTGTATTTAATTAATAACAAAGAACATTTTGTCCTATAAATATAAATAAGAATAACTCTTTACTGTTCGCGAAAACTTATATTAAAATACTCTTGTTTAATTTACACTTCGTTTCTTTAACAATGTTAGTTGGTCCACAGGCAACTATACACAAAAAAGCATAGACAAAGTTAGAGTTGAGTACAACAATGGTTTTAGGATGCTGTTTGGGTCTCCCGCGGCTCTGCTCAGCATCAGGTATGTTTGCCAATGAGTATAGTAATGTCCTATGCAATAATTAGGAAAAAGACATGGTCGTTGCTGAGCAGACTCCGGTCGAGTACCAACAGTAGGTATCCTAAGAATGCTGGCTGACAAACTAGATTCGCCGTTACTAAAACACTTTTTGAGGGTTCTTGTTAGGCATTAGTATTATAATATTTAAAATATAATCCAATGTTTACTGAATTAAAAATGTAATTACTAACCAGTAACCATAGTTTTTAAGAATAATTGTTACTAACTTTAACCCTACCTAACCCTCAGTAAAGAAATTATTGTTATTATTAAGTCTCATGTTCTGATAAATGATCAAAATCTTTTTTTCCACTACAAATCTACAGAATTTTTGAATTTTAAAGATTTTTCTAGGTTCAATTTATAGTAGCCAGACTACAAAAATGGACGTCTCGTGCAAAGCCGGCTTAATAGTCTGCGAGTAAACTTTACAAAGCCCTTCGCTAAACGTGTTGGACGTCTCCGCTTCATGAGCATGTCTGTAAAAAACATTACACGCATGCCTCTGACACACAGGATAGTAAAATAATATTTTAAATGATTAATCTTATTTAGTCTGCAATAAAAGTTTTTAGGATTATACATTTAAAAAATTCCAATTGTTAACATAAAGGGTGTAACAATGTGGTACGAATACTTTAAGAACGGTATGTGTCTCTGATACAGGGTTCATTCTAAAAGCTGAAAGCAAAGTACAAGTTCTTTTAAATTTCCTACACACAGGAATTTTACGCTAGTATTAAGTCTACTGCTCGTAAATCCTAAAGTATATTTTCTTTTGTTACCTTGTATAAATTTATAAATTAATTTTAAACAAAAATAAAAACCGACTTCCACCAAAAAAAGATAGATGAACTGAAAAGTAATAAATAATTATTTTTCTCTGTTATTGCCTTTTATGGATTGGCCTAAGCTTCAACATTAACCGTAATCAGTCTTTATAACTCGGTACCAGCTTTTATAATTTCTTAGATTTTTTACACTGTTAAGGTAGCTGGTACCGACTTCAAAGTTATAAAGACTGATTACGGTTAATGTTGAAGCTTAGGTCAATCTAAAAAAAAGGCACTAATAGAAAAAAAGAATTATTCCTTACTTTTCAGTTCAAATATCTTTTTTTGCTGTGGAAGTCGGTTAAGCTGTCAAATAAGTTGTGGACAAACTATACACCACCCAGAAGTGGTTCAACATGCCCTTATCCCTGCGTTTAAAGGCATACATACATTCATACTCTTGAAACACATTCCGTATTTGAAGAGTATGAATGTATGTATGTATGTATAAATGTTTGGCACTTGGATTTTGGCTTCAAAGGTGTCGGTAGATTCGTATTTACTGCAAGGAAGTGGGAGATTTTTGGCGCCAAATTCGTATTGTTTGAATTGCAATAGTTCCTGCAGTCGGGTTTTTTTTGTTTTGGCACAATTAATTTGTTTTTATTATGTTCTGTGTGTCCCTGTGTTAAAGTAAGTGACGAAACCAGTATCGTGTACAAGTCGCGTGCGTGTCATACAACATTTCCTGAAAAATGGGCTTCGAACAGACGTTAGGCGGCGGACATTATGCATGGAAATTACACATAATACATTATTCGATATTATTGTATTGTGAACACTTTAAGAGATACCTAATACAAACTAATAAAAAAAAATAAAAAATAATTAAAATAGGTAATACTCCTTTCTTCAATAATTTTTATCAGAAAAGTCTAAGAATACTTGCTCGTAGGTCACCTTTAACGTAAAAAAAGTAAAATAAGACCTCTTCATTCTTTCCAGAGCTATGATGCCGCAGACAAACAGATACGTAATTTTAGATACAAACACACACACAAACACACACGTAAAATTTATAACACCCCTTTTTGGTCTTAAAAGGAAAGTTATATAAATATTATAAGTACGAAGTTTTCTTTAAACTAAGTTGTAAGTAATGCAGTAGCACGTTTTAGTATTTAATATTTTCAACTTCTTTTACATTTTAACAAAACTAGGCTAATGGCTATCTACTATATATTCACTATTGATTTATAACATTGGGGTCAGTCTATAAAAAGTCTAAAGTATACCAGCTGTACCCGCACCTAAAAGCAAGAAGCCGATAAGGAGTTCAACCTGTACATACCTGGTTGTTGATACGACGATAGTGGCTTTAATGACCCGCACCTTACGATAGCAATATCAGAGTGGAAGAAAGTTATAATTTATGATTATATTGAATTAGCATACGCTATAATATTATGGCGGTTACTCGGTTTATGGGACTATTGTGAATCCGCTCAAGATTGGAGGTATGGTTCATTAACTCTCTGTCGAAAATTGCGTCATTTTCATACAAACCAAAGTGGTGTATTGTCACTTTGTTGTTGACAATCGCGGTTTGTAAAGAAAGACAGAGGATTAATGAACCATACCTCTAATCTTGAGCAAATGAATAAAAGTAAAATTTGTTTTACAAAACTTAAATATCATATTTTTATTTGTGGAGCGCATAGCCATAGATACGGGGGATCATTTTGTTGCGATTTTGTAACAGTCGAGTTTTTTCTGATTTTAACTACCTATATATTATTTGTCACCGGAAAATCACAAGAGTCGCAAAATGTATTATTTTACTAGGTAGTTAATAAACTTTCGAAGAATTCTAAACGGAATTTATATTGTATTATTTTTCGTCCTTGTTTTCGTAAATTTATCATTTTCCGATGTCACACGGTAAATTTATACGAACGGATATCTACAACATGATTCGACTAATCACAGAAGCTCTTTTAAATATACGTATCTTTGTAAAACGGAAAATAATACACAGCTTTCAGTTTGTTCATAGTAGTCACAATGTTCATAGTAGCAATGCTTGTGTCCATAGACTTTGGTACAATCAAACTTAACAAACTATAAATTGAATTGAAGTGACAATGCCTGGTTCCTCTCTGGCACGGATGTAGTGAGTTGAGTTTGTTATTATCAATTAATTTTATTATTATATCAGTTTTTATTATTTTATTTCGAGGAAGGAGAAGAAACACGTTGCAGTCAATCAATCAGATCGCGCGTTGTTTGCATACTTTTTATTTTACGAGCGAGTTTTTTTTTAACGGGCTTTGGCCCACCACACATTCCCACCACTGCATCTCCTGTGTCGCCAGGATCGACAGCGGTAT
>JAOTAV010081101.1:0-12435 GCA_026546445.1 Cyclargus thomasi | reverse complement strand
GAAACGTCAGTCACTATAAAACGTGGTATAACAAAAAAGAATCAGACTTGGAATAACAAAACGCAAATGACAGCTATATAATTGACGTAAAATGACAGCTAATATATATAGTGTGTATGTCACTAAGCTTCTCTTAAACGACTGGACCGATTTCGATGAATGAATTTTTCGTGTGTTCAAGGGGGTCAGAGAATTGTTTAGATTCACAAAATAGCTCGGCAGGACAACGTCTGCGGGGTCAACTAGTTTTGAATAAAAAGATTTTCATTTTGAACAAAAAAATAACATTTTCGCTCTATTGGTTATATACTCGATGTCTCGTGTACTATGTGGTTCGTCCATAAAATGTTTTTAGAAGTCAACAAAACTTTTTTTCAGATCTTGATGATTATTATGTGCAAATGCGTATACTACACCTCATGCTTATACAAAATTACGTGCGACATTGTGACGGTGAGTTTAAAATACCCCGCGTAACACTTTTTGGGAGGTGGCAAAATTACGCACAAAATAATAAAATATTCTAACTGCTTGACCATTTCATATTTCTAACACAACTATAAATTAGCCATTAAAAAAACACGGAATATTTAATTTGGTACTTATTCTGTGATGAATCCATACCTACGTGCGTAATCTATACATATAATAAAAGTGTAGAAATGGAAATTCTGTACATTAAAGATATTCAATAAATAATAAGCGGGGGGTCTTTCTACGTCGATATAGAAGCCAAAAATGTAGTTTTCTTGTCTGTCTGACTGTCAGTCTGTCTGTATGTTTGTTCCAGCATCACGCAAAAACTACTGATCCGAGTTGGATTCCCTCCCCTTCTCTATTTCTTCTTTATCTATATACTTCTTCTTTAACATGAAAACTACTGATTAGTTTTGAATGCGGTTTTCGTGGATGTATTTGTTTTCTTCCAACCGAAAGTCTGCATAATTTGCTCCTCTTCCCCCCAACTCCCTAACCCCAGTAAGGGGACAAAGAGGGAGTAAGAGTTTGTATCAAACTATTTCTTCAACACGAAAACTATTTATTCGATTTGAATGCGGTTTTCGCAGATATTATTGTCTTTCTTCAACTTAACTATATATATGAGGTATTACCGGCAATTATTGCTATTTGTTAATTAATTTATTTCTTAAAGTTAATTTAAGTGACGACCTTTGTGGCGCAATGGTTTAGCACCTTGGTAGCTCACGCCGGGGGCCGCGGGTTCGAAAACAGCCGACGGAACGAATGTTTTTCAAAGTTCCTGGGTCGTGGATGTGTATTTAATATGTGTATAGTATAAAAGTATCAAAAAATATTTTTGCGTTGTCCAGACAAAGTACTTGAAGGACTTACCACGAGGCCAGACTAACGTGGTGTGAAGCGTCCATAGATATTATAATTAGACAAGTTGCGCCATTTACAATAAATTATATTAATATATTGTAAACGGCGCATTTTTCAATTATATTAATTCAAATTATTTAATAATAATTTTAAGTTAATTTATATTAATATAATTGAAATAATTCAATTATTTCAATTATATTAATATAAATTAACTTAAAATTATAATAAATTATAAGATTATACAAAACACATGCAATCATAATGGCACATATAACTATAAACAATAAAATTACAGCAGTCGACATCCCCTAATATTTATTTTCGCAAAATTTTATCCACTTGCGGTTTGCGGATAACAGAGCAAGTGATACTCCCTATAGTGACGCCCAGAATATTTCTCGGCTACATATAATTGGGAGCAAACAAAGATTTCATTTGATTTAGTATTAATTGGAAAAAGGCTCTAAATGGAGTTGACTTCACAACAATTTAATAACAGCTGGACGTAGCTTCACAGAGTAAAGTTTTTATTGGGTTTATTACGTGATGTAATTATTTGAAAGTTTATACCTTCTGTATCTTTTTACCACAGTACCACATGAAAAAATTAGCATACTTATAGAGCCAGTTACTTTTAAGAAGCAGTCTCCCATCGTAAGTTTTACTTGCAACGGCTTTGTGGCCAGGATCTTAACAGTGGGCCACGTTTTTCAGAGTGATTACACCTGGGCTACAATAGAGATGATGTCCATGCGACTTATGCTGTACTTCCTGTCATTGCTGGGCTTATGTTGGAGTTCTCAGAGCGTCATGAAGAGTGTCAACACACTTCAACATACTTTGGGCAGAAACATGATTAACTTCGTGCTAAGTAAGAATTCAGTGAAGTTAATAAATGAGAGAAGATTGGTATACAATTGTCATAGTAAATTTTACGACTTTATAGTCGTTATGTCTGTTCTAATATTAATAGTAGTTAGGGATTAGTTAAGGATATGTATTTTATTTAATACTAGCTGTTGACCATGACTCCGTCCACGTGGTAACTTTTTTCTTGAAAATGTTAATGATTTTTTTTGCTACAAACATCATGTAGCCCAAGACATTTTCAACGAATGCAAAATTGTGGCAATCGGTTCGTGAGTTCTGCAGTTTCATCAAGAAAGAAAACCCGAGTTATTTTTATACAATAGATTAATTGATTAATATAAAAATAGCCATAAAAATAAGCAACAAGAACTCATTATACTTTTATGTCATACAAAAATACAGATTTTATTATCATCACAAATTAGATCGTTTTCATATTATTGTCGGTCTAATATTGTTTATTAGATTATTATTTATCAGAATAAATATAAAGTATTTACAGGTGACAAAAGAAGTTTTCAAGAGACAAGAAACTTTTCCCAGGGCATCACGAGAAATCCCGTGAAAATTCAAGTTTACGGGTTTATAGACGTGGACATGACGTTGGTACCGAAACTGGTTATGGTCATAGTTTCATACACCGTGTTGGCCTTGCAGTATAACAATATTATTTGAGTCAATTTAACACATTTCACATCATACCGATTAGTCTCTAAGGATTGTAGATAGTAAATTAACTTTATTTTCAAAAGTAAGATCTTCTCCACACTAAGCGGATTTGGTACGAAGTGAAGAGTTAGCGGATGACATTGACAACAGTTTGCCCAAAACTATTGTCAAAAAAAGCTAACTCACTTCACTCCATACCAATTCCGCCTAGTGTGGAGAAGCTGTTACATTTGAAAATAGAGTTGAACTAAGTGTGGAGAGGCTTTTACACAACAAGGTGATAATATTATAGCGGCTGTAACACCATGATTTTTGTCTTTGAAAGTTCATAAATCTTAATGTTTTATATCACACGTTTTTAGATAATTGAGTGTTTAAATGATCTCATTGTTTAAAATAAATGGTAAGACATATTTCGAGTGTATAAAAATTGTTTTTCAATGAAAGTACTTCAAAGAAATTGACATTTTGAGTTGATGCATGAACGCACATGTTTGCATTAAAAATAAATTATTTTTTAAAAGTAAGACGATAAATATATATATATATATATATAGACGATAAGTATATTACAGTAATCACTTATTAATAAAATCGTCGCTATCCCGCGAAATGAAATATTTAAAATCCAAACTTGAAATATTTTGTTATTCGCAACTAGGAATAGTAATCATTTAAAAATATATAAATACCATAAAATACTACGTTTTTATGTATATGACACATTAAGAATAAAACAAGTTAAAAGAAAGTTTGACTAAGCCACATTCTTACAACTCGGAGTTGCAAGTTGTAGGGCAACTCACGGCGACACAAACTTTTTCATACAAACTTCCCACAGTCGACTTCGAAACTTCGGCTATTAAACTTCTATCTATTCTCAGCAGACTAACGAAAACAACTTTTCATGGCTTTTTACAGTATGTTAGCCCCTTTTCACATGCACGCGGTTGCCGTGCCGTCTAAAGTTACTACTCTGTACTGTGTGTTTTTACATGACACGGCAAGCTTGCGGCGACCACGTGTCACCCGTGCTTACATTTATAAACACATTATAAACACCCGCTTGTCCCTATGTTACAGGAAGTAATTCCAATCCAAAATAATAATTTTTATAGTTAAAATCGATGTTGTCCTTTCTCCACTATAAACAAAATCTGGAAGCGACATTCTGAATTAAAACCGAAATTAAAGCTACACACTGTACACAGAATAAGCGTAATATAACTAGCACTTATCATAAATACCTCCAGCGGTCTGTCGAAGTTTAGGCAGCAGGCGGACAAAGCGTGTACCGCAATTGGAACAAAGTGGCCCATTACAGGCCGGCCTAATGGACCAAAGTGGACTATTACAATTACGCCCGCAAAGTTTTACTGCAACATAGACCTTTATCGAGGTGGTCAGTTTAAAAGCTGAAGTGGAAGTGGAACTAGATATTGCGCAAATAAAGTTGCATATTGTTGGTATGGAAGTTTTAACGTCAATTGTATGTGTTAAGTGAATTGAAGTAATTTTATATGTATAAATAATATAAAATATGTAATTTTGTCATGACGTTACGCCGTTTTTACACCAACACTGTTAACCGAGAACGTCATTATTTCGGCTCGATAAAATGCAACTTTATGATCTAGGCCATAGAGTTTATTATCTAGCGACATTGCTCTATCGTCATTGTCGTCGCTGTCATTAAAGGCGCCGGCATTTTATCCGACCCAAATAATCTTGTTCTCGGCTGACGGTGTTGGTGGACAAACGGTATGTAATCAAGGAAAAGATAGCTGGCTGAAAACTTGTAGTAGACCCTTAACATCCTAAAGCTTATAGCAACAACTTGTCCGCGTCATTATTATAAGGGCCGTTTCGGCAGCGTTTTTTGACGCATGCGCTGTGAAGTTTTATCAGTATAAAACTTCACACTCTACTTCTACTCAGCAGTAGACGACAATTTTTTGTAAAATTGCAATGACAGCGCATGCGTATAAGAGATTTAATGGCCTGGTAACGAGACTTTTAAGCCAAATCGTCAAGGTATATTTAAATACCACAGAGTCTAAAGTCTTTAAAACCCATGCAAAAACGCTAGCGAACACGGACACGGCCAGCTATAAAGTCAAAGGTTAAAAATTCAACTTTAAATGCAGCTTATGTATATTACTCCTTTATTATTTTTACTAGCTTTTGCCCGCGACTTCGTCCGCGGACAGGATGATTATTACAAATTTTCTGTCGGCATTCAAGAGGATGCAAGAATTGTTTATATTCACAAACCAAGACGGACAGGACAACGTATTTCGGCAGTTTTGGCTTCTATATCGACGAACAAACACCCCCCGCTTATTATTTTTTTAATATCTTTAATGTACAGAATTTTTATTTCTAGAGTTTTATTATATGTATGTATACAATAAATCAGACTTTCGGCGCTACAGGTTACGGCGCTGAATCTAAATAAAACTGAAAAATTAAGATTTTTTTTACGTATTTTTCCAGGATAAAAAGTATGCTATTTTATGACCAGGGTAATAACGCATAATTCTACCAAGTGTAATAATATTTTTTTAAAACATATTTTATTATTCCATTGAAATCCGATTTTAATTAGGTACATATCATCAAAATCGGTTGCGTCGTTTTGAATATCAAATTAAGGAAAGACAGCGAAAAGCCATATCTCATATCTACATTTTCATAAGTACTGTAAATCTGTATGTCTATTTGTGACCTCTTCACGCCCTAACTACTGAACTGATTCTGTTGAAATTCGTTAAGAATATACTCAAAGTCTCGGGGAAGGACACAGGATACTTTTATCCCGGAATAACGCGGTTCCCGCGCGTTAAACCGATTTTGGAGCGACGGAGTTGTGGGCATCATCTAGTTATGTAGTAATTCTATCAGATTGAATATCTCGGGGACGAGGGAATATTGGAAACATTTTCTGGCCATTACTTTGTCGTGGACCATCGTAATTGTACTGACAGCGCGCCACGAAAGAATGAACTTCAATTTTACAAGCGAAAAACTCATACATTTTTATAACATGGTACTTGTGAGATGGTGTATGCGGCTTCGCTTCGTTTGTTTTGAAGTTTTATACAGGGTGTAAAAAATAAAGTGAATTTGGGTGTGTATGTGTCGTTTTTCTATTTTTTAACGGGCAAATTCACAATGCTGATGCTTGCTGATACAAAAAAATCGCGCTTTCAAATATGCTACCTTTAGCGTAAACTTTATATGGATGAATTTCCTAAACCGCTTTTATACATGGCAAGGCTGAAAACCACCCATTTTTCTAAAATTATAGTTTTAATTGTTGGTTAACAGACATATACTGTCTATATTGAGGCCATGTAACTGTTTATCAAATTTATTTTTATTTTGCTAAAAAGTTTATAAACAAGTTATATAAAAAAAATCATGTCCACCAAAACCACCAAAATTAGAAAGAAAATGCTAGTTGTTGAAATTCACTCTGAGGGACACATAACATTGCACACCTTATAAAATAAAATAAAATAAATAAATAAATAAAATTATCAACTAAATTTTTCTTGCCGTTTTTTGAAACCGTAAAAAAGCGTGAGAAAAATACAAATATCGTTGTAAACATGTTAAGAAAAATAATGTTTTTTCAAGACCAAAATTAGTCATATGCTACTCTCCCTTCTTTTAACTAACTCTATGCAAATAATTCAATCGATAACCAATCGATTGAATTTGTTGGGGGATCTCGTTAAGTGTTTATTTGTTAATCGTATGACGATATTAGCTGTAGTGTAGTATGGGTTACTAAAATACTAACAATATTAATTAGCTTGCTTCATTGAATTCTTTGTTTACCGACTGGTTGAACAAAACTATTGTGATGGCCGCGTGACACTATCCTCGACGTTGTTCACTGAGCAGAATAACTGTTAACGAAACTCAGCTGACCGGTTTTAATAACTTGTGTTATTTTTTACTAACCGACTTCTAATAAGGAGGTGGTTTCTAAATACGACCGTATACAGGGTGTAACAAAATTAAGTGATAAAACTTTAAGGATCGTATGTGTCGCTGATATATATTTCACTGTGAAAGTTTCAGGGATGAAAGCGAATTTTTTTTTGTGATTTGTATCTGCAAACTCATGTCGCTTGCCGGGCGCTTGTCCATACTAACCGCGAATTTTTTTTTCGTTTTCAGCTCTGTTACTTTCACAGTAAACTATATACCAGGGACACATACGATCCTTAAAATTTTATCATTTACTTTCATTACATCTTGTATATATATTCTCTTCAATACTTTACTAATATTATTAATGCAAAAGTGTGTCTGTATGACAGTCTGTTACCTCCTCTATTTGACATGGAGACACTTTGAGTTTCTGGAAAGGACGCGGGATACTTTTTATATGAATTTTGGCGCAACAGAGTTTCGGGCATCAGCTAGGCGACTGACTGGCAATAAAGTGATCTAACAACGCACAGCATAAACTACTGGACGGTTTGGGCTGAAATTTGGCATACAGGTATGTTGTGATTGTGCATGTTATGATTATGTAAAGGTGTGTATAAAAATAATTTTAAAAAGTGAAGTTGATGTTTAACGTCGGTAATTTCTAACTATAGGATATTATGTTTATGTAATTCTAGAGGTATATAAATAAAATCCTTCTAGAATTCTAGATATTAAATAGCTTTGTCAGATATTTTGAGCATGATATAATGTTTGAACAAGACAAACCTGTCTTAAGTACTTAGTATATTCTAGATAAGTTTGTCAACGTATTACTAATTAGCTAAGTTAGTTCCATTTAGTACTTATTAGTCGTCTATTGTACGTGTAAGTGCTGAAAACTTTTTAGTACCAAAACGTGGGTGGGAGAAGTGACTTTTGGACGCATAAGTTTGTGTCTCGCTTACTCTTATTTTCTTTTTTCATTTCATTGCGTACTTTTTAGGGTTCCGTACCTAAACGGTATAAACGGGACCTTATTACTAAGGCTTCGACGTTTATCCGCTTGTCTGTGTATCTGTCTGTTCGTCTGTCTGTCTTTATGTCTGTTCGTCTGTGTGTCTCCAGGCTGTATGTCAAGAAAAGTAATAGTGCTGAAATTTTTACAGATTATGTATTTTGTATTTCTGCTTCAACAACAAATACTAAAACCAAAGAAACTTTTTTTTTGCTATTTTTGTCTCGTTATCAATAATGGCAACAGGCAGGCACTTGAAATTTACACAAAATACTAAGTAAGATGTATTTATACTTTACTAATCGGTAATAAGTATAAAATTTTAACAAAATTATGGTGGGTTCTCATACAAAAAAACACCATTTCTACCTATGTTTGCTCTTATATGGTACGGAACCCTACGTGCGCGAGTCCTACTCGTATTTGGCCGGTTTTTTAGTATAGTGAAGAAAAAATAGTCAAAAAGCTCGAAAGACGGAGGGAATAGGCAAAAATGCATGCCTTCTACGTTCGCCCTGTCCACTTTCCTACTCATTGCCCTGCCCAACAGAACTGCGTGTAAATAACAATTTAAATTTACAGAAAACCCGACTCGACTGCAGGAACCATTGCAATATAAACATCAATTTATGTATATTCCTAGAATGGCGAATTTTGCCCTTTATTTTGAACCAAATTTCTTTTGCGTCCATTTAGGTTGAGTAAACCTAAATGGACGAAAAAAAATTTTTAGAACCTCAAAATTATTTTGACTTCAAAATCTTCCATTTTAATTTTTTTATTTTTTATGTACCCGGTTTTACTACTGGTGACCACAAGAGCTATACCGCGCCTTGAGTATGAGCGCGGCGCGGCGGGGAAGGGTTACCATGGTTACCACAATATTCTTACCCGTCCCCCACCCCGTCCCACGTTCTTAGGACGCGGTTCAGTGGTTATAGTCAAGCTCTAGGATATTTTTCCATGTAAATGACCTATAAACGCGGAATGCAAATAAAATATTGCTTTATAAATGTTATAATGTATTTAAGTTAACTACCATTAGCTTGCGTGGAAGCGATCTATCCCACGGTAGGATTTAAACGGAATAAAAAGTTAATATATTGCCGTGGGCGAGCCATATTTTGGCACGAATGGGCCAGCTCGACCGGAGTGATACCACAGGAATTTGGCGAAAACGTGAGTGAGAAAGAACGAAAGTGAAAAAAGTGAGTGAGTTTACCGGTGGCCCAACTTCCTAACCAGGGGGGGTCCATCCATCCATTCTCTATTCCCTCGTAAAGGCCGGCAACGCACTTGCGACTCTTCGGATGTCACGAGTGTCCACGGGCACGACGGCAGTTGCTTTATATCAGGTAGCATGATTGCTCCTTGCCCCCTAAATATCATAAAAAAAAATCAGTCGAAATTTCGAAAATGTTGTCTTAAATTTTCAGTGCGATTGACCCACAAACATCCAAACAAAAAAATTCATTTATCATAACATTATTTAATATAATATAAATGGAATAATTTATAGGAGGATAAAAAATTCTTACTCAGGTTACAAATAACAATAAAATCGTCTAGTCTTATTTATTAATCTCAAAATCACTGTCCACTAAGCAGTCAATTACGAAAAACAAAGGATTACTTCACATTTTCTTGATAAGTAATTTCTCGGCGCGGAAACTCGTAAAAGGGTTTTTTAAAGTGCTCCGTTGGGGGGCGGGGTGGGGATTAATGGGGGTAGGTGGGGCGAGGGGGTGGAACAAGCTCGTTAGCGACAATTTTTCTCAAAGCCCGCCCGGGGAGGATTGTCAGAGTCCCGATTGTGACGAATTACGTCGGAAACAGTGTGCCGCGTTCTTTTTATTCAATTAAACATGGAAATTCGAAACTACAAAGATTAAATTGGGTTTTTTCGTTGTAAGATTTGCTTTATGTATAAACAGGCACACAGCTAAGCCACTGACAGCCAACAGTCGACGGTACAATTCGGAGTTCATTTCGAAGTATGTCGGCAACACGCACTTGCGCGTATCGCTGACACTTACGTGAAATGTCGGCAACGTCGACGACTTAGGAGAGTAGAGTGCCCAAGGAATTAATTATACTAGAGGTCACCCTGTTGTCGCAATTCGACTTAAATCCATCGATCAATCACAGACTTTAGTTTGGCATAAAGGTCTCGTTACCAGGCCATTAAATTTTATTAAAATTAACACAGACGTCAACCATAAAGAATAGAACATTTCGTGTATGCTTATCGTGTCATGTCAAAATATTGTAGTGTGCGTGTTGTAGTGCGTAGCGTTTTATTTAGTAAAAGTATATAAGATAAAAGCATATATTAAAATAATATTGGTATTCCACGCTCCTCATTTATATTAACTATAACTGGGAGAAATTTCATGCTTTTACGTCTACGCGTCTTTCGTAAAGGGGGGTAAAAATTTTCCGCTCGCGTATTAATGTATAAATTTTGCTGTGAGTTGAGCCACCGAAATCTTACTAATATTATATACGTGAAAGTTTGTGTGTATGTCTGTTTCATCTTCACGCTTAAACGACTGGAGCGATTTTGTTAAAATTTGACATGAAGTTAAATGGTATTCTGAATTAACATAGACTACTTATTTTGCGGCCAGCACTGCGGGGTATAGCTTGTATAAAATAAATTGCACTCATATAAACTCAGTACAACATTACATATGAAGGTTTGTTTGGATGTTTATGTATCTATCAGCAGTGTCATCGGAACCAGGGCTATGATACAGAACTGGGAACAATATGCCCACTCTCTTTTTGTAGTAACCTAAACGTTTTAAGATCCGGTCTTTAAACTAAACACGACTACAACAAACACAAATCTCTGTCTCAAGGTGTCTTTCCTGTTTAATCAAAGTCCGCTCGGAATTGTATTAAAAAGTAATTAATTTTAGTTGCCGTCGGTACGCCGGGTAATTACCAAACTAATTAAAAACGTCGATTCTGTAATTAATCTTTTCAGTGGCTTCTTTTCAATCGAATCAATGTTAAATTGTTTCGAGCGAACTTCGATTGTGTAATCAAGAGCTATCTATACTTACTGTTATAATAATATAAAGCTGAAGAGTTTGTTTATTAGAACGCGCTTATCTCAGGAACTACTGGCCGGAGTTGAAAAATTCAATTTGTGTTGGTTAATCCATTTATCGAGGAAGAAGGCTAAAGGCTATATAACATAACGCTACGACCTAATAGGAGCCAAGCGGTTATATATAAATTTTGTCAAAACTTGATAATTTATAAAGTTTCAGGCGGACGTAGTCGCGGGCAAAACCTAGTACAGCATACAAACCTACAAGTAAAAGCGTAGAAATCGTAACAAACTTCGCCATATTGTTATACTAAGTGATGTCCGCAACTCCGCAAGAACCTATTATACTATATTACATTTTTCGGGGTAAAAAGTATCCTATGTCCTTTGCCCGGACTCAAAGTATCTGCTACCAGGTTCCAGCAAAATCGGTTCACCGGTTTGGGCGTGAAGAGGTAACTGGCAGATATTTTCGCATTTTTAATATTAGTACTTGCTGATCTCGGCAAGCGTTGTTTTGCCATATAAATAATTTAGGGGGATGAAAAATAGATGTTGGCCGATTCTCATAGATACCGGATAAGCACAAAAAGTTTCATCAAAATCGGTCAAGCCGTTTCGGAGGAGTATGGCAACGAAAACTGTGACACGAACGACGTGAACGAGAATTTTATATATTAGATTATCACAAACTTAACTTAAGATCATCTTAAGTAATTTTTCCAAAATTGACTTATTGCATATTTTGCAAGGAGTATTTAATGACTTTCAAATTCAATATTACAACGGACCTTACATAACTTTCCTTGTTTACCTCAATAAAAAAAAAACTCCAACAGACTTTAAGCCCTAATCACTGTGAAATTATAAAATAAACACTCAAAAATGTATGCTTCAGTGTATCTAGTTTCAGAAGCAGAAAGACTTTGTTCGACTTTTTATTGGGCGCTCTTTAAATTATAATTACTACTGCCGGAGAGCTACTCGCCGATTTGAGTATAGAACGCCGAACGCATGTAAGACTAGAAATTCTTATGGTGACAAATCACAACATACTGACCACGGTAATCATCGCCTGCCACGTCTTAGCCCTGCACATCATCAAGCAATAAATTTTTAAAAATGTCGAAAAACTGTCTCCGCCCCGAATAGCAGAATACATCTTAAAACAATGAAAACCGATATGTAATAAATACTTAAACATTTCGATAAATTCTCATTTGATTGTTACATGTCAAACATTTGCCAATACAATAATAACTATATTCGATTATTGTATTATATACATAGCGCCTGTAAAAAATATCAAGGTAAGTACCAAATCATAATATTGTAGTCGAATACGAATATTCGGGCGTCAGTCATCAGAAGTTATTATTTATAAGGACTAAGGAGTAAGGACAACAAAATTTAATTACAAATAAATACCATCCAACGCATCTAGCTATACTGTTAAAAATTTCCACAGTAAATTTACTAAATTTGTGTAGGAAGTTTTTACGCACCACATTTTTAGAAATGTGAA
>JAOTAV010081090.1:0-12435 GCA_026546445.1 Cyclargus thomasi | reverse complement strand
ACAGAAAACTGGCGTGAAACGGCGTTGTGCTGTGTTTCGTTCTGTGAGTGAGTTTACCGGTGGCCCAACTTCCCTAATCCTCCCCTATCCCTATTCCCGTTTCCTATTTCCTCATAAAGGCCGGCAACGCACTTGCGATTCTTCCATCAGGTAACCCGGCTGCTCGTTTGTCCCTTAAATAACATAAAAAAAAATAAAAAATAAAAAATGTTCCAAAAATAACGGACGATTAGTTAATGTAAAATATATCCGAGGATTAAATATGCTAACAATATAGTTTGTAATTAAAACTAATATAAGTCATGCTAAAAAATTTTACATTCATAATTTACAGGTCGCCCCTCGGCCAAGCTGCCGATAAAAAGCATGTCGAGTTTATCAATCTTCCATCAAGGAAGGAAATAGCAAAAGATATATTTGTTGTACTAAAGCCACCCTTAAATATTTAATTTATTTTGTATTTGTTGTTATAGCGGCAACAGAAATAAATATTCTGTGAAAATTTAAAATTTCTAGCTATTACCGTTCTTGAGTTACTGGCTAGAGACAGACAGACAGACATCGAAATCTTTGTAATAGGCTCCCGTCTTTACTCTTTTGGTACGAACCCTAAAAACTACAAAATCTCGTATAACATTATTAGCACTTAGGTAAAACAATAACCTTTGAAAACCAGCGTTCCGTAAATTTCACAGTCTTATAAACACAGTGTTTTGAACTTACAAATAGTGACGTCATATTTAATTCTGAACTAAAATCTTTCGCCCGCGGTTTCACTCGCGTTAAGAAGTATTATTCGTAAAAATTTTCATTACCTATTTTATCCCATTTGGGGGAGAATTCTTAAAAATCCTTTCTATTACCTTTTGTCCACCAACACCGTCAACTGAAACGTCTGCCTGCATGCCAAATTTCAGCCATATCAGCCCAGTGAGTCACTTTTGTTAACCGGCCCTATGTCCTTCCCCAGGACTCAAAGTATACTCAATGCTCAAAAAAAACGGTAATGTCGGTTCATCGGTTTGGGTGTGAAGAGGCAACAGACAGACACTTTCGCATCTATACATATAATAAAACAATCAAATTGGCGTGTCTGTACAATTAATATTTTACTAACTAAACAATGTGGCTTAGGAACAGTAATAGAACACAAATCGACAAAAAAACTTGTCTGTTTTTCTGTTTGTACGCGGTAATCTCCGAAACTACTCAACGGATTCAAATAAAACTTATTTTATTTAATAGCTATTAAGTCATGGGATACTTTTTATCCCTGGAAAATTTACGGTTCCCGCGTGATATACAAATTTTAGTTTATTAGTAGTTTATGATATTACTTATGGATACGGTCGTGTTTAGGAATTTCCTCCTTCTTGGAAATCGGTTAAAAAGGGAAATGTGTTTTGTCCCTACTCCCTATACGAATGTCCTAGTTGTTGCCCGCGACTGCGTCCGCGTGAAACTTCATAAACTATCCCTGTTTTCACAACATTTTCGATTACTGCTCAGCTGCTTAGTCGTAACGTGATGCTATAATATAGCCTAAATCCCAGATAAATGGACTAACCAACACAAAAAGAATTTTTCGATTCCCGCCAGTAGTTCCTACGATTAGCACGTTTAAACAAACAAACAAACTCTTCTTTGCTTTATATTATTAGTACAGCTACGGTATCCTACACGGCCAAATACGAGTATGCTGAAACGATGATGAAAATTGTACAAAGAAGATACGAGTGAATTTACATAATGTTATGTGAATAATATCCAGGGCGGTAACAGACATCGATACAAATGGAAAATATTATATTCGTGTTATATTAGGACATGCCGTGGGAGAGCCATGCTTCGGCACGAATGGGCCGACTCGACCGGAGTGATAGCACGGTCTCACAGAAAATTGGCGTGAAACGGCATTGTGCTTTGTTTCGTTTAGTGAGTGAGTTTACAAGTGGCCCAACTTTCCTAATCCTCTATCCCTATTCCTTATAAAGGCAGGCGACGCGCTTGCGACTCTTCGGATGCCACGAATGTCCATGGGCAGTTGCTTTCCATCAGGTAACCTGTCTGCTCGCTTGCCACCTTAATATCATAAAAAACATTCTTAAAAATGATAAGCAACCATAAAAGTATTATTTATATTGTTACTACGTAAAAACATTTAACAATCTTAATATATACAACTCTTGTGTACGTGTGTTTGTCACTAAACTCCTTCCAGACGACTGCACCGGTTTAAATGAAATATTTGTGCGTGTTTCAGGAGGGTTGAGAATGGTTTAGGTTCACAAACTAAAACTGGCAGGACACCTATCGGGTAAGGTAGTTAATTTAACAGTTCTTCCGTATTTCCTATTGAAATCATTACGTTGAAACAGAATGGTTAAACTTTAAACTATAATTATGACTCAGAATATTCAACACAAAATAAACTTCTTAGTTAGCCGTGAAACAATTAATTGACCGTCAAAAACAATAGTTGTAATAAACCCTTCAGTGTGAGTGACGGCCGACGGGTGTAGTGCTAACCCTTCATCAGACGTAAGAGTTGAAATGAATATTCATTAGCAATCACAATGTTGCCATATCTCAATATATATAATTCTTGTTTGCGTGTGAGCTCCTCCTAAACGACTGGACCGATTTCGTGATATATTTTGTACCATCAATGGGACTTGAAAATGGATTAGATTCGTAGATAGAGGAGCGTCCGGGGCCTAATGGGTAAGACCTTTGGTTCGCACTCGAGAGGGTGCAGGTTCGAGCCCGGTGGAGGCGTGTACCAATGGGACATTTTCCGATCTCAAGTACATAATACGGATGCTCATTGCCGTCGGATAGCCATGCTTCGGCACGAACGGGCCGGCTCGACCGGAGTGATTCCACGGCCTCACAGAAAACTGGCGTGAAACGGCGTTGTGCTGTGTTTCGTTAACCAAGTGAGTTTACCGGTGGCCCAACTTCCCTAATCTCCTATCGCTATTTCCATTCCCTGTTCCTTCATAACCCGGCAACGCACTTGCGACTCTTAGGATGTTGCGAGTGTCCATGGGCGACGACAGTTGCTTTCCATCAGGTAACCCGTCTGCTCATTTGCCCCCTAAATATCATTAAAAAAAGATTCACAAATTAGCTCGGCATGACAAAGTCTGTCAGGACCGCCTGTAATTAACTTGCGTATTAGCAAAGTTCAATTAAAAAAAAGTTTAGCTCGATGTAGCTTTTCATCTTGACCTGAATCATCGTAATACTTCGAAATAATATAATATAATAAATGCGAACGTTTGTGAGTTTGTATGTTGGTTTTTATGCTTAAAAGACTGGTCCCATTTCGATAAAATTTGGCATACAGCTAGCTGGTATTCTGGATTTATACATATGCTACTTTTAACGCGGGTGGTACAGCTAGTAAAATATATATAAGTAACGATTTACAAATATGAATTTACTAGCTGTCCCCCCCGTAGCTACTCACGTAAAAAGGAGCCAATGTGCCAATCCAGAACACCAGCTAGCTTTATACCAAATTCTATCAAAATCGGTATCACAAGCGTTCGCGTTTATAATATAAGTAACATAATGTTAGATTCGAACCTGGCTTTTCTCGAAATACAACTTCGCTAGCAGATGTTCAAGTGGTCATAGAAAGTTCCGATGCTTAGAGCCCTTTACAATTGAAACCGTTTAAAACTTTAAAGAGCACTAAGTATTGGGGTGGGACAACGCGATTAAGTATGAAAAAACCCATTAGTTTTTTAAGATCGAACAGATGTCTAGGCTTTAAAGCTTAAGCTGGGATCTGTTTGCTGATTTTTATTATACTTTATTCATTAATCGTTTTCTTACTATAGATATAGCAGAACTTTACAATGTATTTTTACACTGCGCCAGAAGGAGGGTTTTTTTTTCGAGAGTATGTATGTAATTGTTTGGCACGCTCTGCAGTCTGAACGGCTCGATGGATTTAAACGAATGAGGTATCGTTAGATTCTTTTTTTATTTATTTATTTATATGGCGCTTGGCTATAACCATGGCCAGTGTCAAGTAAAAGCGGAAAATCAATTTTCTTGTTCCAATAATTTTTAGCAACGTTACATACATTTCGTCAAGTCTAAAGTCTAGTCAGAGTAAAGATAAAACGTCAATACGGTCAGAGTCAAGTCAGTTGATTTAGTAAAGCATTAAAAGCTTGGAATGAAGTTTTGGAGTCGACTACAAAATAGCACGTTTCTTGAAGTTGTATCACTTGTCCACACTTGTGCATGACAACGAATGTTTTATATTCAATATTCTACCATTATCACACATTAAACACCGGAGTAACACAAATTTAACAAAAAATACAAAACACACAACGTCACTCTCTGAAATCCCCGCCAAAACCCCGTCAGATTCTTCTTGATAGCGCAAGTGACACTGGGTGTATTAAAAAATAAAAATGGCTGATTCTAAAGTCAAAATTGTGAGGTTCCAAAACAATTTTGCCCAATTAGGTCGAGTGCAGTATCAAAATGAAGGGCTTTGAATAGCCATTCTAGAAATATACATAACCTGATGTTTAAATTGCAATGGTTCCTGTTTTTGGACATTTGGCTTGTTGATTTAACTATCAAAATTATGGAATATACAGGACGTAACCAAAGTTAGTGATAACACTTTAGGGTTTGTATCTGACCCTTATATAGATTTCACTGTGAAAGTAGTAGCGCTGAAAGCGATCAATTTTTTTTGGTATTGAGAAACTTTGATCACTCACCTGCTTGCCCATACAAATCACAAATATTCTTGTTCGCTTTCAAGGCCGCTACTCTCACAATTAACTTTATACAAGGGACACATGAACTTGGCAAGAATTCTAAGCATTGTTCTATCATATTCTATTGTTTTCTCTCCCGTGCGGTGTTGTACGCAATATTGGTCTTTAAGAAAAAATAACTATTAATCTGCTTGCCCGCGACTATGTCAAATTATGTTCAATTCCATAATAAGATACGTAATAATAACAATAAATTCAATGCTTTTGTCATCAGCAGCGTGGCGGGGTAAGAAGGGGGTGGACATAAGTTCGTAGAGGCTGGTTCGATTAAGTTTTCCCAGAAACTCATTTTTATTAGATGACTTTGTTTTATAAATGTTTACGTTTTCATAAATTTTACTTTTTTATACAGTTTTTAAACTTTTAAAAACTGTTTATCCAATTTTTTGCTCTGTACTCATGCGGAAACCTTCGTGCGCGAGTCATCTTGCACTTAGCCGGTTTTTTTAATTATTTTTACAGTGATAGTCGTGGGAGCTTCTAGAATATGCTTCAATATCCCCTAAAATGGCGATAATTAACACGACCGGCTACCGTGGGCACCGTCAAAAGTGTCAATTGTACGCGTGGCCGGCCACCCTACGTCTGTTACTAATGGCGTTACTTCATTACCAACTATCTGTGCCTGATTGATGGCATATCAGGAACATGCATCACATTATGAATAGTGTTTGCATAAGCAACTAATCTATACTGATGCAACACCAATTATAGGCTAGTCGAATATTTTTTTATTATTGATTCTAAAAATCCCAAAAATAGGAATATTGGTGAAATGATGATTCCGATAGCTTAAATTGTCTCGGAAATACGGCAATTTAAAAATCACATAAAATTGACCTTCCGAAAACGCTCCATACAAAACGAGATCTATTTATGACGTCACCTTTAGGTAGTTTGTAAATTTTATACCTTGTCGACATCCTTATTAATTTACTTCTGGGGATCAGTTGATAAGCCCGTTGGTAGATTACGGGGGTCCCGGGATCGAATCCCGCCGACGACAGGCGAAAGTTTTTCGATGTTCGTTTCGTTCGGAAAACGTATTTGCAGTAAAAGCATCATAAGCTTACAGAACATTTGAAAATTGTAATAGGTACAAATAATTCATAGGAATTTCGCTCTTCTTAAGATATTATAAACTCAAGTGGTAACGGGTACGTTAAAATAATATTTAACATCTTATTTACAGCATAGATAAAATCGATCTTTTGTTTATTTATTACGTACTTGTAACTCAATGAGTGACTCTACTTCCGTCCTCAAGCTTAAAAGCCGTTAACCAACATCTGGTCGATTTTGACATATTGATGCCATCATGATCAGAAGAAAAAACTCTATCGACGTGTATTACCAACATTTTTCTAGCCTTCATTGTCATCGAGTTATCAAAATTAATATTTCAAGTTTGGTGTTTTTTGGTCATAACTCAAATAGTACTTTTTTTAGATATTTTAGTTTGAGGACGGCAAAACACAGTTTAACAACTAAAACAAGATTACTACTGGAAAGTAGCAATGCATTCGAAATACGAGGAACGCATGGAAATCTAAGTAGTTTCACACTCACGTATGAGCATAACTCCAAACATCATTACCTCGTAGTGTTTAGTAAACGATTTCCCGCGCGACCGTGCCGTCGCCATGGCAACGCCGACCTGCCTCAAACGGAAAATCTAATAAAAATACCCCCATAGCCTCTGTGACGACGCCACAAGTGTTATTTTGGATAGTTTGGAGTGTTTTATTTTATAAAAGTGCTTCGAGAGTGGTGGATTTTTGATAACACACGTTTGTCTTTGACGTTATCGACACTTTTTCTGAAGGAGCGAACTTGATAAAGTCTACTGCAGCTTAGTATGCAGATTATTATTTTTTAACAAAAAATTTAAACCGACTTCCAAAGGAAAAAACTAAAATAGTACAAAATAAACTAAAAAGTATTAAATAAAATTTATTCTTTAATAGTGCCTGTTTCAGAAATCGGTGAGGCATCAGCCTATCTCTGTACACAATCTTTATAATTTTGAAGTCGGTACCAGTCAAGAATTTAAATTTAGACAAATTATGATATGTTAGCTGTCATTTAAACATTGGTATGGACATACAGTTAGCTGTATGTCCATACCAAATTTCAGCAAAATCGGTTTAGTGGCTTTGGCTCGAAAAGGTAACAGACACACTTTCGTAGTTTTAACAGCCTTCCTTAGACATTTAGCAATAAAATACAAAAAAATAAGGACAGTCTCTTGAATTTATGTAACAATTTTTTGAACGAGTAAAAACTGAGCGCCAATGAAAAACATATGACACGAAGGAAAAAAAAGAAAAATTTATCATCTGTTCGAAACTGTACAACTCTATCGTCGAGAAAATTCTCTTTTTCGTCATATAAATATAAAGTATAGAAATATCCACTTACTCAAGGAAACATACATTACTCTTTAACAATGTAAAACAAAATAGTATTTTTGAGCACAGCCGACGTAGCTCAGCAAGTCAGCATATTATGCTGATTACAAGAAATCAGCGCTGATCTTCCGCTGGGCCTAAAAAGTTTGCTACAAAGTGAAAATTGACCCACATAATTCCTTCCAACTGTTATGAATAAATACAAAATTCACATCGGGTAGGCGTCCTGTAAATAAACTGTACCTGGCATCTAATGGACCAGACTCGGAGAGGTCCTGTTTAAATATTTATGACCGGTGTGAATATTAAAATATTTCGAGGCGTACCTATTTTTTTTTGTCTGAAACGAGAAAAGTAATTGTTGCTTCGGTGGAATAGTTTATGCTTCTTTTCCAAGATTGTTGAAACGGCATTTCTCTATACAACTTAGTATTTTGCGTAAATTTCAAGAGCCTGCCAGTCAGTTGCCATTATTGATATCGAGCAAACATTCCAAAAAATCAACATTTGTTGTATGAGAGTCCCACTTATTAAATTTGTTCTGGGTTTAGTATTGTCATGTCAAATTCAAAGAAAAAATGATTAGGATTCGTTCAGTTACGGTGGACGTGCATTCACCATAAAACATAACGATGCAACCCAACCCAGTGACGCTCAATACGGATCACTATATACAAATGACACGTGCGCGGCGGAAATAAAGACATCCACGCGATCGATACCCCATCTGATCTAGATTTAAAAGTGTAATCCCTTCAGAATGCCTTCGTGCGAATGCGTTTGTACTAATCCTGGTGGGTTCCAAGATCTAAACGTTTTCGCTTCTTTGTAGAATTGGCAAACAAAATGTATAGAAATGACATAAGCTTTCGTTACGTCTTACGTACACTGGTATTAGTATTACTTCCATACAACTGGCACTAATATCAGTTTTTCTGTGTCGTCGTAGCTTAGATTTAATAGCCATTCGGTGAGTCGGTTTTTGCAAGCAGATTTCGTAAGGTGAAAGATGTTTTCTGTTTTGTTTGTCTTATTATAAAGATATCCTACAATAAAACATAAGAAATGATTTGTTAATCGGGTACGGAATGGTTGGTTATTAATTAATATTAGTGTTAGCGGGGTTGGGACGTCTCTAAACTTGGAATGAGGATTTTCATTGGCGCTTGGTTTTTTACTCGTTCAGAAAATTGTAACATAAATTGAAGAGACTCTCCTTATTTTTTTGTATTTTATTGCTAAATGTCTGTCTGTCTGTTACCTTTTTGTTTAACGCTACTCAACGCCACATGCGAGAGCAGGGTGCTTCGCGGGGAAGCAGGAGGGGGTTGACTAGATACCTAACCGAATCCCCATTCGGCCAGGTATCTAGTCAAGTCGCAATAGTTATAGTGACTATATAAAACTTCAAAACGTTTTCGCAAACCTTCAGTTTTAAAGTTTCCCTAACTCGCCAACAGATGTCACTGAATGGGGCTTACATCGCGCTATAGGTTGTACATTCGCGAACATACAAGTGCTTCCTTGTATCATTGAACTGGTACGGGCTCCATGTCGATTGTGATATGGCCCAAAGAGTTTTCAACAAGTATGATGTTTAGAGAAATCCTATAATGGCACCTCTGCAAGTGTTAAGAGTTCATCATATTCAAGATTCTTTACATCATATTATAGACTTGATAACGTCTCTGTGGTCCATTGCTTTAGAGCTTAAATGTTTGCTCACCTGATTGAAAAAGGCTCTATCCATGCATCGGATGGGCATATAAAAGGTTTGATCACAATTTAAAATTTTGCTGTTTTAGTGCTGCTGTAGACTGGTCGATGTCCAAAATCATTTTTGGTATACAAATCAGAATATCGTAATTACCAACATATAATCATAATATTAATTATTTCACAATAAATGTTAATAAACCTCTGTAGTGGCTGTCGCATTTTATTTTCCACTCTTTCCATTATTAAATAAGTCGGTACATTTTTCTGCGTCATTGGCTTGCTCTCGAAGGAATTTAAATCCATTAGTGTGGCATCGAGGTTTTAACAGAGAAGAATCTACTTCACTTTGTATGTCGCCCACGTTCTTGGGCCGGGGGCCTAAGTGCTATCTTCTGTTTACCGGTACGGATAATTTTAATTGCCGTAAATAATTACTGTAAAGTTCTTATAAAACATAGCTAATATAGGAAATATAGATAATGCCCGCAACTTCGTTGCGCCAAAACTCTTTTATCGCGCGGGAACCGTACATTTTTCCGGCATAAACAGTATGTTCTTCCCCCGGGATTCGGAAGTATTTCCATACCGAATTTCAGGAAAAGCGGTTTAATCGTAAAGAGGTGACATACAGACAGACACAGTTTAACATTTATAATATTAGTGCGGATATTCGCAATATTACACGATTAGCTTTTTTTTTTCTTACGGCTTCGTTGGCTTGTTGATCTAAAACGCGAAAAATTGCAAATATTTTATGAGCATGATGTTTTTCCAAGACCAAAGACACATCTAATATTTAACATAATAAACCATAACTTAGTAATTTGGAAGCAGCAGAATATCATGTCAAGAAACGAGATATAATAATAAGAAGATAGTACAAACATTCCCACAAGTTTGCCTTTGAAGTCGTACACTCACTAGTAACTTGCACGCTCCAGCATTATTATTGTCAAGATATGAAGACAGTCTGTAGTTTGGCACAGTTGAGGTGGTTGAGAATTTTTGTAAATGACATAAGTTTTTGAGCATATCTAATATTAAAAAAACGCAAAGCTATTTAATCCTATGAATTTAGATAGATCCTTTCATCAAAATTAGACGCCGATTTTGAAAAATATATTTGAAATTTATAGCATAACATATATTCTTTATTTTATTTTTACTGCTAATGTTTCCACACATGCCATTCGCTAAAAGCTTATTAATACGCGAACGAAAACTTTGTACCCCTTTTTAAGAGAGACGCGTAGACAAAAAATCATGAAATTTCTCCCAGTTGTTGTTGATATGGAGGAGCGTGGAATACCATTATTATTTTAAAAAATGCTTTCATTTTAGCATATTTTAATAAATAACTACGCTACGTAGGTACATCACAAGACGCACACTACAATATTTTGACTTGACACGATAATCGACGAAATACTCTTTTGTTTATGTTTGAATTCAGTGATTTTATTAAGTAAAGTTTTATGGCCTGGTAACGAGTAGCCCATCGAAACCCGAACCCAATTTTAAAAATCCTGGTTTTGGGGTTTTTGCTAAATAAAACTCGAAAAGCTCGAAAAACCCGACTTTACAATTTTCAAACCCGGGTTTTTTGCGATCCCTAAAACCCGGGTTTTCGAGTTTCGGGTAAAACCGGTCTCGATGCCCTAGTAAGGCGTATTGGGCTTTATGGCGAATTAAAGTGTGTGATTTAATTGAGAATAGATCATATTTTTTATAGCTCCTCCTCCACAGTGGATTTAAATATTTATGGTCGATTTTCAGACAAAGGGTGACCTCTAAGTAGTATTAATTCAGTGTAATTACACTATTGTACAACAGCTGATCGGCAGGCAGGTCGGTGTTTACTAGCGCAAGTCACAACACAAAAGCCCATTGTTTGCTCATAATAGATCCTGAAAGCTTGACTAACTAGCTGCCCGCGCTCGACAGTAGAGAACCACCCATCTTAGAATTTTAAAAATACTAGCTTTCACCCGCGGCTTCGCACGTAAAATAAAGCCTATGTGTTAATCCAGGATGTCAGTTAACTCCATGTCTGGCTGGAGTGATCTTTATAAATTTTATAAAGATCACTCCAGCCATTTAAGCGTAAAGAAGTAAAAAAAATACATACTCTCAAAGCTTCGCTTTTATACTGATATGATGTAGGATGTAGGACTTGCTGTTCGTGTGTACTTCATTGGAAATTAATGTTAAGGGCGAAAAACCCAGCACGGGTATAAAAATACATGTAAGCCGATTTTCATACAGCTACTGAATTGCACATTCAGTAGCTGTATGAAAATCGGAAAATATAAAATGTAGAGTTTACTCTAAAAGTCATAATAAACTCTATATATAGAGTATAAAAAACTCATACACGTATTTTGAAGTAATAATTATCACTTTGTTATATGACGTCCTGTAGAACTGCACACAACGAATTTTTGATTTATATATATGTATAAAATGTCATGGAATCCTTGCCCGCGCCGAATAGTCCGATTCGTCCGAATCGTTTGCTGTCAGAGTCTAAGGCCCGTATTATAGTAAGCGCTTACTAATTAAGAGCTAAAATTGAGAAATGATTTAATGGACCTTTTTGAATGAAAACGGCATCTAAAATTTTTTAGATCATGGTCTTAGTCGTATAGGCTAGTTGCCCTTATGAATAAAAAACTGATGGAATATATTATTATGATAGTTTTACTTATCAAATAGGTAAATATATTGATTTTCGTTCATATAATTACGATATCAATTTATAATTTAAATAAGAAAATTGCCCTTTTTAATCTGTATATCACGTGATCCGAAACGACGTCTGCCATGGTAAGAGTCTGTGACGTCACTAAATTGAAAACAAAAAACGGCGAAGGTAGTGTAAAATATTAATATTTTTAAATTATTTATTATTAAATCCAGAAAGGGGTTTTTGAAATTAAAAATTGATTTTTAATTTTAAAAAATTAAAGAAGTCGTTTCTTTTGCGATGAGTGAAGTCACATCCATCCCATGGCATATGTCGCTGATCATGGCGGAGAGGGTTTTCGCGGCATTAAAAATTACGTAAATTTTAAATTTGTTTAGCGAGGTTATTTTGAGAACATAAAATAATCACCGAAAAGTGGCTATATTAGAAATAAATTGACCTACTTTTGCAAAAAGTACTCTATTAAGCTAAGAGGGCTTTATTTCGATTCGTTAATGTGTGATTGTTTGTTCACCACTAGAACGTAAATCATTTTGATTTGCTAGGTGCAAAGAGTCAGTGTAGGTGTCGTATTCTCGTGTAATTAGGTTAAGGATTCGCGAGTTCGTGGCCTGACCCGGTTAAACTTCAAATTATGTTACACTAGTATGCAATTTTATATTCTAAAGAAATATTTACATTTTAATTTAAGGCTGTCTGGGGGTCTATTATGACCATTACAAACCTGCATGGTTCCAGGCAATTCAATATACGGCCAACAATTGCCTTGATCTTTTTTCGT
>JAOTAV010081069.1:0-12436 GCA_026546445.1 Cyclargus thomasi | reverse complement strand
TACCGGATAAGCACAAAAAATTTCATCAAATTCGGTCAAGCCGTTTCGGAGGAGTATGGCAACGAAAACTGTGACACAAGAATTTTATATATTAGATACACATATTTAATACACATCCAGGACCCAGGAACAAAGAGAAACTTTGCTCCGTTGGCGGGATTTGAACCCGCCACCCCCGGCTTAAGCTACCAACGCGCTTACCAACTGAGCCACAGAGGTCGTCAAATTTCCCTTGCAACAGCTCGATAATGTTGGTTTTAAAGGACTCGATATATATGTCGGTGCTTTAATATAGAAAGTCATTAAAATAACGAATATTTTGGTTTCTCGGCTAGCATTTTGTTTTCATCGGAGCGTGCCATAAGAAGATAAAATTTACAAATCCAAAAACTCAACTGCCCTCACCGTCGTGGTGTAAAAACATGACAATCCTAATCTTAATTAAATAAAGCTACCTGTAAAACACACCTGTAGACACACATAATATAATATACATAACCAAAAAACTCAAAATCCAAAAGACCGACAGAGCCATTGGCTAAAATCAACTTGAATTTAATCGATAGTAAAAAACCCACCCGTCAAGTTTCACACCTTTCCGTTTTCGAGATATAGATAAGCTAATTGATCAATAATCGAGTTGGATTATATCGATACCAGTATGTAATTATGTGAGTTGCATGTGCGTTTTTGTATAAGAGGATCGGCGTAAGCGTTGAGCATTGTATCTTTATAGAATACCTAAAATAAAATAAAAAAAAATTCCAGGGCAATAAAAAAATATTTCGGGGTATATATAAAAATAGATGTTGGTCGATTCTCATAGATACCGGATAAGCACAAAAAATGTCATCAAAATCGGTCAAGCCGTTTCGAAGGAGTGTGGCAACGAAAACTGTGACACGAGAATTTTATATATTAAGATAATATAGCTGATATTAATATCACGATGTTAAATTATCTTCGCAAAAGTCTCTACCACAGACAATTAAGAGATCACTTAAACTACAAGGCTTTCCAATTTCAAGTAACATGTGTATAGCGTTCACAATTAAAAACTTTTAATAAGTTATAATAATGATGCCAGACAGCGTATTTCAATACTTAATTATAACTTGAGCTATTAAATATATCGTGCGAATTTCGAAGTGTGTTTGAATGAACAGAAATATTTTCGGAAATTATTCCAAATTAGCTCTATTGTAACGAATTTTCGAATAAAAATTTCCTTATCCTTTTCATCTTCATCACGAAAAGAGAACAATGTAGGAAGGTGTGCGTGCGAATTAATGTTTTAATGAGTCGTAATAAGTCTCGTTTTTCTTTAACGCGTACACCAGATGTTTGACTTGACTTTCTTTCGTTTTAATGGAAGAATCAATAAATGAGACAATCGTTTTTAAATGTTTTGTGTGTGACCTACTTGTGTCAAGAATCAATTCACAAAACAATGTTGTCCAGCTGGCCGCTTTGTCTTGCATTCGGAATTTGTCAAAGATCAGCCTTATTATGTAACTTTGATAATCCTGAACTTAACTGGTTTACAGAAAATTAGTGACTCTATAAATGAAAAAAAATATGATATGAGCGGAAAAGACACTTTTTGGAACCTCACAATTTTGACTTCAAAATCCGCCATTTTGATTAAGTATTAAAATTTTTTATGTACCCTGTAGTCATTTGCGCTATCAAAACGAATCTAACGATACCTCACACGTTGAAATCCATCAAGCCGTTTAGGCTGCAAAGCGTGCTAAACAATTATACATACATACATACATCGGGTGAAAACTGCAATATTTAAATTGTAAGTTACTTGCTTATTCCACTCATATCTTCAAATATTCCTATATTCCTATATTACTATGATACAAGGTTATATTGATTTAACTGTTAAACTGTTAAAGCTACAGCCGTGAAATTTGGTGAGTAGGATTGTTTTATAGAGTAGACACCCGCTAAGAAAGAAATTTTAATAAAAATTACTAAGTGAAGTTAAAACTTTGTATGAAAGTTCGTTATTTGTTCAGTTAAAGACATGAAATTTTGTTTCCTACTAATTCAAAATAAATAAATACGTGTTAAACTTTCTATAAATTTTTCTACGCTAGTTCGTCATTTCTTAAGTTAGAGACCTGAAATTTTGTTTCTGAGCTGCTGATTCAAAATAAATAAAACCGTTTTAAAGCGTTTTATGAAATTTTACTTTCAGAAAGTGAATAGAGGTTTGTATAAATATACTTCTTAATTCGAACGAACCCGCGGGAAAAGCTAGTATACATATAATAAATTATATATAGAGGTACAGCACACAGCCAATCACAGTTCCGTAAACATAATTTAATCAATTTGTTATCAGTCGTGTCCAATGGATTTCGTTATCAGGCGACAACGATTTGTATTGTGTTAACGGGCTGTAACGTTTTTGATAAAACTTTAATCGCTCATTGGTGATTAATTCCGATATCAGTTGTTAACGATTTGTTTATGCTGGATAAGCTTATTTAGAAAGCTCGGTGGTGATTATGCTTATCGCATGTTTAATTCATACTAATATTATAAATGAGAAAGTGCGTTTTTTTTGTTCTGCTTTCACGCTCTAACGTACGTTTAACTATTTAGTCCAATAAAGCTTAATTTATATTTTTATTTATTACTAGACTAGATATTACACCTAACTTTGAAAGTAAAGGGATAAAAGTGTCCCAGAATTATCTAATTACTGAATTAAAAGTTACGAAATCTAGCCTAACGCAATAAAAGCTTGCGGCATAGAAATTGCCGTTGCGTTAGTTAACCGCAGATCTGCAACAAGGAAGTAATCCTGCAAATCTAGTGATTAAAAACTTGCCTAAACATTTATTTTCTAGAAATTTCCTAATTTAATTAAATAATAAAAATCATCTCGTTCCCTAAAATAAATACGAGCGCGGGAAAATAGATAACTTTTATAGTTTTTCTACGGTAGCCGTTCTTTGGAAACCAGCCAGCGATACAATAATTAGTATAATATTTCATTTCATTATGAAGGACCGCGGGCCGGGTCTCCCGTAACGACCGGGGTAACCAGCAATAAATAAACACGCCTTAATTAACCGGCCCGGTAGCCTGGTAACACCGTGAGTGTTGCCAATAATAGCGAGCATGATTGAGATGCGAAAATAAGTCACGGGTTCGAGCCAGTGCTAGCTAAGCTCTAAATAATTTCAAGTTACTCATATGAACAGTGTGTCTGTCTAATAACCACCAGAGATATAAATTAATATTTTGAATTTCGGTAAAATGTTATATATAAAGTAACACGTCAGTTACGTAAAAATATATGCGTGTGCATACATCACACATACTTTAAGTGTTCTTCAATTAAGTAGACGTTATTTTATTTATTTAAAAAGAAATCCATCGATGGCAAGATGGCAAACACTAGCAAAACAAAAAATAGCGCAGTCGATTCTGCCATTCTCTAGACTAGCCTTAATATTGTAGAGTTGTAGAATTATTAATTTTTGTATGTTGTTATGTACCTACTTGTGTGTTTGTAACCAAAATTTACTAGAATACAGAAAAAAAAAGTAATAAAATACCTCATTTGGAATCTCGACGATTCCTTCGCCTTAAATTCGTGTCAATTAAAAAAACATTTGAACAATCCTGCGAATTGTTACAAATTGGACCTTATGCCGACGACTTAAGGTTCACGTTGATAGGTAATTGTAGACGGCCTATAGTTATTACACGTTAGTATTAATGGTTGAAATTAGTTCCACCGACCACCGGCGGTGTCCATATGTTAAACCGGTTGAAGCTTTCGCATAAATTTAGTATTAACTTTATATCATAGTTATATAATATGTAGAAAGATAGAGCAAGGTAAGATAGATTAGTAGTAGTGATTGACGGACAAAAATAAGTACATATTTAATATTAATATGATGCCAGCGCAAAAACAAAATCGTTTTATTCGCTGGGTGCGATATAAGTACTAGGGGCACACAGCGTGCGCGGTGGCAAAAAAAGAACATACGGGGATTGATGGTCATTTCAAATCTCTATCACTACGTTTTATTAATAAGCTTTCAGCATTGACGTTGATTTGATTTGACGACCTCTGTAGCTCAGTTGGTAAGCGCGTTGGTAGCTTAAGCCGGAGGTCGCGGGTTTGAATCCCGCCGACGGAGCACAAAGTCAATTTTTTTGTTTCAATGCTCCCGGGTTTTAGATATTTGTTAAATATGTGTATTATATAATAAAAATCTGAAATATATGTATAGTATAAAAGTATTAAATACATTCCTGTTGTCTGGTACCTGTAACACAAGTCCCTCGGGTACTTAGCACGGGGCGAGACTGGCGTGGTGTGAAGCGTCCATAGATTTTGGCCTCGACTTTTTTTTGCTTTTATACTGGAACTTAACATCGAGTCAAGAGTCAAACCATCAGGCTGTTTTTTAAAGACTTCCAATAAGGAGGAGGTTATATATTATCCTGAGAATTTTTTTCTTTTGTCGTTGGTAAAGATTCTGTAACTGCCAACTGCATTAAAAAAATAAGCTAATTTTTTTGTTTTTTTTTTTAGCAATTAGCCATGGCATAGATTGAGCCATTTGCCAGGCCGCGGCCCGACGTTATCTGAGCCCATCTAACTACCGCAACCACTTATTATGAATTAGAACCGCTTTGCCCGATCGAGATGTGCGCTTTAATAAGGTTTAATACTCTTGACAATAAAATTTTAATAACAAGGTTATAATTTTTTGGAGTATGCGAAAAGTTATCAAAATTTATAGGTAAGAGTACATTAACCGAATCTCGAAAATTGAGAAGGCACTTTGAGGAGTATGTTTGTTATTATTATTATGGTTTTTTATTTTTTGTGGGTTAACATGGTATTGCTTATTGGCGTCCATTTTAGACAGATAAATAGGCTAAAGGTTGCATTTTCTAGCGACATTGCTCTAGCATCAATGTCTTCGCCGATCTATAGTGGTGTAGAGTAAAATGAAACCTGTCATATATGTCATACAGTGGCATTTTATCTCGTTGACGGTGACGACGTGCAGTGAACAAACGGCGTGAGTCTATTCAGTTTATAGTATCAAATCTGCCACTGTGACGAGTAACTAAATACAAAGTACCATAAACGTCAGTTTGTAATCCAATTCATAATGTCTATTCAGTATATAGTCTCAACTCTACCACTGTGAAGTGTAAAACTCTACCATAAAAGTCAGTTTGTAATCCAATTAGGTAAATCTCCGAGGGATTTAGGGATGAAAGCGCCCGAAGCGAATCCGTAGGAAACGGCCTCACTCTGTCTTCACGGTCTACGCTTTGTCGCATGTAAAGATTATAATATTCTTTTTTTGTTTATTTCTTTAAATTTGAATGCCCATGATTTCGCATTATAAAAAAAATTAAAATGTTCTATTTTTTAAATTTAAAAATATGTAAATACAAAGATAATTTAATAGCGTTAAACTATCTCTGTATATATTAATTATCTTGTTATTATGGTGTAAGTTTTTTAATTGATTTTTTATTTAGTATTGAGATAGCAAAAGAGAGTCAGTAAACAAACCGGTGTTTAATGTTGTAATTTTTTTTCCAAATAACCGTGTAAAGAAGATTATAAATAAATGCTAAATAAATGCTATAAATTTTAAGTTCTATTGCAATCGAAAGTGTTTTAAGCCGTCGGTGCAGTAATTTGTAGAGCTTTGCTTAACGAGCTCTACAAACTGTTTTTTTCTCAACAATATAGGTCATTGTTGTAGAACATAAATATTGATAACATTATACTACATTTAATAACACAGGCGAAGGCATGACTCTAATGTCTAGTTTACACGTATTAAGTAGATAAGTATTTAACTAAATTTTAAGTCATTTAACTTGCAACTTGCTACTACATTTTGAGTTTATGAGCAATTATTAACTTAAAATTAAGTTAAAATGTTACCTACATATCTACTTAATACATGTAAACCAGACATTACACTAATACACGAGCTCTGCAAACCCTCTGCTTTACATTAAAAAAACTTTTTAAGCTCTACGATGTATATACGTTGAAATCTGAAGAAAAGGTAGAAAATCTATCACATTATCTACTAGTGGGGTATCTCGCGGTAGACAATCTCGTATCCAACAAAAGCTCACTAATTACCGAACGAAATTAATCAATGCGCAGGAGTGTACCTGCCTAATATAAACGTTGTGGAGTCGGCGTCTTTGATCTCGGAGCGCTCTCCAATTAGCACACGCCGCAGCCTTTGGCGTCTGCCGCCTCTCTCCGTCCCTCTCGCGCGCACCTCTCGCTCGCACACCGATCCTATCTCGTCTTTCACTGCCTTTTTTTTTTATTGGTGTGAATGAATTCAACATTTCTAGAATTAATTACGTTTTTGCCCGACTTAAAATGTTTACACGGCTAATTTATGTTAATTTTTGGAATTTCTATGACGGCTTAAAGCAGAGTTGGGCGAAGATTACTCGTTTCAAACGAACGCAAGTTATTTCGGGAAGCACGCATTAAATATAAAATATTATTATAATCTGGAAAAAGTAGTCGTTTTCTAAATGTTGTACACAAAAGAAAATTTGGCATCATTTTTAGCAAAAAATATAAAAAAAAAAACAAATAAGTCTCTATGTGTATTAGTAACACTCTATGAGTGCAAATAAGTAAAAAGGAGTGTAAAGTAGTAAAAGTGCACTCTAGGTCAAATAAATTCCATTTTAAAAGAGGTCACATGTGAAGCCTCTTAGCTTAAGGTTCAGACTAGTACCTATTATTCAAAAGAAGAATATATTTGATGGTGAACTAAGAGAAAGTGAGATTTCACATCAAATGGAAGATTAATTAGTTTGCAACTCTCTGTGTTTTGCTCCATATCGTGTAAATTTCTATGATTTAAGAAATTAACTAATTAAAAAAAAAGCCTTTATTCGATTATATTGAGAAATGTCGTCCTTTTCGAAGTCGGTCGCATTCATTTTTGCATTCTTCACTTTTGATAGAGTTAGGACTTGGGTGTAACGCGTAAACTGAAATCTGGATAAGTCAAAGTGTTAACAATCTTAGCGGCCTTATTTAAAAATTCAGATATGACTAACTGACCATGCGTCATTTACTTATAGGTACAAAGTCTTTTATTTATAGCTAGGTTATAATTCTAGTTTTCACATACCGTACCTGGGAACACCCTACCAATAAAATAACAGCCAACTAATTCGCGTAGGACCGCCTAATTTTATGCAGGCCTTTGGTCAAACCGCCGCAATATTTCGAATCACTATGAAACAATGTGGGATCGTTTGTCAGAAGGACCAATCGCCTTAAGGCTCATCTGTGCTCTTTCTAGAGTTTCATTCGAAAAGTGTCCTTGATGATCTTATTTTAAATAAAATACTTTGACTTTGGAGTCAAAGAAATCGAAAGTCTCGTTCGACATACTTCTGAAATTAGTCATGTTGCATTTTGCCGACGGTAAGCGATGGATGACTAAGATATAAGCTGATGAAGCTCAGAGTTGACTCGTCAAGAGGAAAACAAGATTGAAGAAGTAACGACTTTTTAAATAATATGTACAATGTCAGAACCGAACTGAGTAAATGAGACCCAAAAGTAAAATTAATAACAGCACTGTCCACACAATTATTATTTCACTAAGAAAAATAACGTTCATACGTCTTTGTCAGGACATCATTATTAATTTCAAAAGCGCTAATAAGACAGGCATTCAGAGAATTTAATTTAAAACCGCTTTTATTAAACTCGTCTTATAAATCACGAGGATTCTTATTTTGCATAAATAAAACCAAATTACAAAGGTCCCTTTAGCCCGGTAGCCGCCTCGTAATATTGTTGCCAGTAACAAAAATGAATTAAATAAAAAACCTGTAAATGGTAAAAGCAAAAAGCTGGTATCAAAGGCGCCGCGGTCACGTACTGCCTAGTTATGAGCCGCGGGTGTCAGAGAGGAAATTAAAAACTATTCGGAACGATGTTCCGAAATTGAATTTTGATTTTCGAATGTTGTGGAGGGGTAATGCTAAATTGTAGGTTAACAGGGTGCCATAAGAACAAAAGTTTGAAGTAAAAAATTTATTCGTTTCTTTTTAACGCTCAATCTAAGTAGTAACTCATATGAATAATATTTATTATAATGCAAAGAAACTTGAAATACAATCAAATTAGGCAACGATATGAATTCATAGTATCGTGTGCCTAACAATGTTATAAAATGAAAAAATACTAGAATGACTCCAGTGAATAAATGTAGAGTCTCAAGCTCTCAGTTTTGACACGCTACAAGGTAAGGATACCCTGTCAATTTGACTATGGTCTGTAATACCCTAAAACACTGGTCTTTGAGAAACGCCGCCGCTATTAAAGTCCGATTAAATCCCGAGACTCGCCGGCTCCCGAGTCCATTGACACTTGAACCTTATCCCCAGGGAACAAGGAACACCTGATAGCCGCACATGACGTGAATATTTGAATGAACTTCTTCAATGCGTTAAACCAAAAGCTTTTGAGTTCCTATATGAATGATAAGTCACCGTTTCGAAAATTGAAAAGTGTTTTTAAAAAGTTCCAAAAAGGATTAGGTTTCTCAATTCTACCGTTTGTATATTACTTTTTTTTTAATGTTAAGATTAGTGATTGAATATGCTAATAGACAATAAACTAGAAAAATAGTAAAATTAAATCTATAATATCGAGCATTTTAAATATCTATACCAATCAATTAAATTTTAAAAGTTCATGCTATATTATGGTCGTTATGGATCATTCGTCTTTTTTGCGGTCAATCTTCTTCTTTTGTATTTCATAGTATATTCTTTACTTTACATGAGCTATAAAATACTTTCAATTTCATTTTATGCCTTTCCATTAGCTTACCATACATCATACTTTAGATCGTGATATAAAACGCTTTCCATTTCAACCGCCTACTCACAGATTATTTCTTAAACTTTATTTAGTTTTCATATCGACATGTTAAAGGCAATTGCAAAAATTCAAACTTCTTCGAAATCATTTTTTCTTCATTGTCATACAATCTAAATTCAAATCCTCTCAATAAAGTATAATTCGACGCATTACGAATGGGATTAAACATTTATAATGCTATTAACAAGACGCGGTCTCCGCTCTCCGGTCGGGTTGCGAACATCAAACATGGCCGCCACTCATTACCTCTAATATAATAAGTGTTATTTTACAACCGCGGAACTATTAGGATTTATTAGGCTTATAAAAACCTGACTTCGAACACATAAAAAAACTATTAACATTCGGATTTTAGGACTGTTTCGATGTGATTGACTGGGGAAAAAGGAGAATCTTATAAGTTTCAAGAACAGTTACTTTTTTTTTTTGAGATTTCGTTTTCAGAAAAACCCGAGAACTTTGTAAAATTATATAAATTTCCGGAGGATCTGCTGTTGAGGCAGTATCCATAAATATTTATATAATTGACTATTATGGAAAATTGACCAAACGCCATTAAAACATTACAATTATATAATCAATATCACACGTATGTTGCATGATTAAATAACATTTGTAATAAGTATAGAAGTATACACGTAACTGGTATTTAATTCAAACCATTTATTCAAATAAGTCTATTTAAAGTAATCGTTTTACATAAAAATGTAAAGCGAACATAGGGGTGCTACAAGGTGACATACTAGGGACAATATTATACATAAGGTTTACTGAAGAAATGTTTTAACAATTAACACGAAAAGCTTATAATAAGAGTTAATAATTTACCGATTTATTGTGAGGCTCGCTCAAACCGGATTGTAAAATGGATAATAAGGTATTGGTTTTCGAGATGCGTTCTAATCGCCTCCGAGATTGATGTTTTTATTAGCGTCGAGAAAAACTAAATTACATTGTGCGTGAGTTTTGTTTATCGCGTGATGGGCTTCGTTGGGTCATTAGAAGTTGTCCGGTAGATAAAAACCTCTTTGGGACTAGGAGAGAGATTGAGATTTTATAGATTTGGAGAAAAGTTTTTTTTTTTAAAAAATGTTTCGAAAATTCAATTTTTTGTTTTAACCAAATAGTTTTCGTTCACACTCAAACTCCAACATACTGTCCTAATATTATAAGATTTTTAAAACGTCTACATTTTTTAACTGTTTGTCAAAACGTGTTTCTGAATACTTTTGTGTCTACCTACTAACTTTAAAAGATTATTATTATTATATCTTTATATAGTAACATAATTATAATTAGCATGATCAGTATCGATGACAAATACTGTTTAGCGATAAACGTGGATAAATGTGAACTAGTCGATTTGTATGTCGGCCATTGTTGCAATGACAGTTCGCTGCGAACTAATAGCGTTGTTATTGTTGCTTGCAAACTCAACCGGGCACTTTCTGAATTGGCCGCTTTTGGTAATAGCATGCTAAAATTAGATAAAAAATAAAAATTATGGTCTATGTATGTTTTTGGTGTCATTCATACTGTACTTGGTTTTTAGTGTTGTGGTTGCATTACGAATTATATTTTTTAACTAATTGGCTTAGGTACTGCTGAAGCTGCTACGCTTGTATCATTCATTTCATTCGTTATTCTACGTAAAGCATATATTATTTTAAATTGGCATGTCAAAAGTGTTTAATTAATTGATATTGTACGCCAATACGGAACAGGGTTTTTTCAATCTATAAATTCTTTACAAATTGATTTTTTGGATTTTATATGCCAATGTTTAATTTAAATAATATAATAAACGACGTAACTCTTACTTACCATCGTGAATCTTTTCGTATAGAATATCTAACAGAAACTTGTATGAAACGGTTATTTTTAGATAGCTAGGTAGATATTTTCTTATATTTATAGATTTATACCTATAGAAACTAAGACATCGTACATGCCCATAAAAACACCTTTGGGCATAATGCTTACAATTCAAAATAAAATGATTTTCACTTAAATATTTATTGCAGTCACTTTTGCGATTTGTGTTCATTCCATCAACAGATCGTAGTATTTATAACCTCGTATATGTTTATCATAATCGTTTTAAATTATGCATCTGTCTGCGCATCGGTACTATAAAGATTGTAGGTCACATGTAATTAATTTAATATTGCAATATAATATGATAATGTGAATCGAATGATTGATGGACCGGCTTTTATTTAAGCTAATAAACAATACTCGAGATAACTACAAGATACAAATTATTTATTGCGCATAAATTATTGGATTGAATTGCGCAATCTGTCTAACTCTAATGAGTCGACTGTTGAACGATTGTAGAGTTTTGAATCTGTTTCTACGTACCATAAATTCCGTCTAAAATATTAACTACTAGAAGTCGCCCGCAACTATGCAGTCTGTAGTACTAAAATTCGTTTATAAATTTTAATTAGTATGGGGAAACGGGAAGTTAGCACAATTTTCGGTACGGTATAATATTTGCAAAGTATGTTAGTTGCATTAACACCTCAACAACTTGCTATTTATTTAATTTCACACTTTAGCCGCAGAGCTGGTTGGATTTTGGTAACGTTTTTTTAATAAGTTCATTATTAAAAAAACCTTATTAAAACCTAAATATTGTATGAACAAAAACAAAAAAAATATAAGTTGATGAGTTTCACAGTTTAACCGTGTCATTTTTTTATTTAAAAAAAAAAGAACAGGATCTAGTTATAAGTGACTATAGCTGTATCAGTAACTGGACAAGTTGATAATTATTCAATTCCATAGTTTAGCGGTGGCGCAATTATATCGTTAGTTGTCAGTAATGAGGCTGCCTCAGGCGATCTGTTGCTAGATAAAGGCGTGCGCACACTGCCCCGTCACTCAGTAATCACTTGATTGCTGACTGACCTTAAGGTGTTTAACCTGAGCGTTCGTTCGCATTTACTATGTTTAGAGTTTAGACTTTCGAATATTGTTCTATCGCGAATATCAAAATTGTTTAACCGCTATATTAATAGGGAGCTCTATACAAGCGATGCATTCAGAGTAATAACTTTCCTCTGCAACCAGTAGGTCTACTGCGTACATTTTTATTACGGCAAATTATATAACGGTCACTGATAGAACTAAAATTGCCATTTAATAAGGTTTTTTTTTCGGTATTGAATTTCGGTATAGAATATCGATGAATGCTATTGATTGAAACTTACTATGTAGAATAGATTCTACTCAGAAGATGTTGGTGGTATGGTATGGCATATAAACTTGTACAATTGAAGGGAAGGGGGTTGAAAAACTGTGACATGGTGTGACAAGTTTTGTAATAATAATAATAATATCTATGGACGCTTTACACCACGTTAATCTGGCCCTGTGCTAAGTACCCGAAGGCCTTGTGTTACAGGTACCAGACAACGGAAATATATTTAATATTTTTATACTATACACATATTTAAGATTTTTATTATA
>JAOTAV010081068.1:3888-37350 GCA_026546445.1 Cyclargus thomasi | reverse complement strand
ACTGATAGGGTTGGGTACCTGGATCGGGATTTTACAGGAATAAGAAAAACAAAAAACATAACGTACTTCCAGTTGAACATTTGGAAATGCGGTTAATAGTTTAACTGAAGAAAGGGCTAATAATAATATAAGGTTTTGTAGTAACTACGTAATGTATCATATAAAAAAGTCGTGCTTTCCTTCCTGGCGCTAAAACCCCAGAACTCATGAATCGATTTCCACGGTATATGCAATACGTGGAATATATGCGTTGGAAAGGTGTCGAACTCCGTGAGGTTTAAGGCACAAAAAAATTTTTTCAAAAGAAAAGTTACCACGCGGACGGAGAGGAGTAATATTAATTATAAAATATTAGATTCCCCTTATCTACCAATTAAAAGATATATTTTGAAAAATTTCAAGCTTCAAAGTTAGTTACCTCAAGTAACTTTATTAATATATCTTCAAAATCCTATCGAGTTCCGTTTTAACAGAAACAATTTCACATTAAAAGTACTTTATAACTCTCATCTAGGTATTCATCGCTGTTTTCAGAATTTGCATTAACGTTTATTGTGACAATTTTCAGATGTGATCGCTCCTATTGCTTTGCCAAGCGGATCTGAGGTAGAAGAGTCCTTCGCCGGCGAGACAGCCATCGCTTCTGGATTCGGATTGACACAAGACGGTATTTTTTCATGATTTTCTATAATTATAAAATGACAATTTCGGTTATATCGTAATTAAACTAAATTACATTGAGAATTCAAAATTTTTGAAAAATCTTTTTTACTTACGTGATGCATTGTGATTATTATAGATTTAAGATTGTACAGGGGCGTTACATGTAGTATTACAACTACTATTAACCTACTATAATATAAGTATAACTAATATAAACAAGAGCTGCTTGCTGACGAATTTAATTCCCGGCAATACAATGTACATAATATTTTAATAACGCGCTCGCAGACACGATAACAGCTAGTTTCGTATTTTAATTCGTCTTAAGTTACAATTTCTTACCCACTTTAACAGTCCCACTGTCTCCGCTACGTTTAAAAAGCTTTTAAAAGTTATTATCTCTTTCATAATATCTGTCTTTCCATTAAGTTTTACTTCACTTGTATTATCGTGGAATTGAGTTTTATATTTTTGTTACAAAGTTTTTTTTGCGACTACTTATTTATCTTATATATGAAATTCCCGTTAGTTATCTTACTTCTCAGAATAGCTTTACCAATTTAGACAGGCCGCAAACGTAAGTTTTCCGTATTAGGTTTCCGAATTTGTTCACAACAGAATGTATTAAATGCGGAATTCGTTTTTCAAATTTCGTCCCACCGCTATATAATTTGCTGTCAACGAATTTGGAAATGCTACGAAAAAATGTACGATTGCGGCAGGCCTAATTAACAAATCTTATATTATGCATTATATATAAGGAATGGGCGGGGATAACTAGTCTATTATTTACAAATAAGTCGGAATTTCTTTCGGTTTTCTTCGAACAGACACGAGCCGATTTTTTGGAAAGGTCTCGTTCTCCACGAGGTGTGTAGCAGAAAAAAATTCAGAAAAATTTCAAAGAGAAAAGTTTCCACGCGGACAGAGACGCGGCAGCAGCAGCAGCTAGTATTAATATAAAGATATGTAAAATTAAGTAAAAACACTACTAGTATAATATAATGATTTACTGCATTAAAAAATGTATAGTTTAGGCGTGATAAACGAATCATGGTGCAATGTAGTCTCTCATACGTGATGAAAATTACTTATTTCTCACAGTTTCAGTGCAAGCAAGTTTTTTTTTACAAATATCCTTGTATTTATTCTCCAGGTGGTTCCCTCGAATCCACCCAGTTCCTGAGCCACGTGGAGCTGAACATCCTAGACAACCGCGTCTGCCGGTTCGCTTTCCCCTACATCCTTCAGGACTCTAATGTCTGCACCAGCGGACGTGGCGGCAGGAGCACCTGCAGCGGTGACTCCGGCGGACCCCTCGCAGTCCAGAGGAACGGCAGACCTGTTGTGGTGAGTTCACCAGCAGTGTTCGCATGGCGTCAGTAGACATACGAAAATATAGACAAACTGACAGATTGTTGGGATAAAATGATTTTCTTTGTGCATCTGGCAATTTGTCTATCATGCTGTAGAAACAAACTGCTGTAGAAGTTTCTCGGTCACCATGCTAAGCCTGCTGTATTGTATAGCACGCTTAGCATCATTACCATAGAAATCGGATTTCGTTCTGCGGTAGATTAACGGCAGAGGGATTTTATTATATTGTCGGATTATTGAACTTGGCACATTTCATACTAATTTTTAACCAATTTAGCGTGATTTAAGCGTTCAAAAATCCATTGGTCAGTCAGGTAGCCGCAAAATTTGTTCGGGTGATTTCAATTTAATCAGTAAATTCCTATCGTCGATTCTGTTTAGCCGGACAAGCATGCGTAAACGAGATGCCTCTATCGGCATATACATTTCTCGTTCGTAGGCTAGCATCTACAAAAACGGTAGAGGATAAAGTATATACTCTTCTCATAATGCCAAAATCTCGACAAACTCGTTAAAAATGTGTTGTTATGTAAGAGTTGGTAGACAAGAAAAAACAAAATTATCTTTAACTTTGACGACAGACACGAGACAAAAATACGTCATTTTAGGATCAATAGATCTCGTTCTCATTATATTTAATCGACAATAACATATCGATAAAATTTTCTATTGTGCGCATGCTAATCCGGCAGGAGCGATAAAGAAAACGTGTTGGCTAGGGTATTTGGTACTCCATTTCAATTAAGTGACAATAGCAAACTATATTTTTGGCAAACTGAGTTTTTGTCAAGAATGCATGAAAAGCAACGAACACCGAAATCTCTTCTAACGTACTACCCACATAAGAACTAGCCTCAACTTAGTAGTGGCACAGGAGGGGACGATGACGTTGGGCGACCGCGCGGGGCCCCGTATCAAAATATTGGGCATACCGTAATATAAGCACCTGGCCAATTTTTTGTATTTGAATTGAAGTTAGAGGGCGCCAAAGGAATCTCACCTTCGGCACTGGTAAGGCTTAAGCCGGCCCTACGGTTGATTAGCGTAGTTAGAGACAGCTATCTACACATATTCTTATCCTTTTTGTATGAATTAATATTTTTAAGAAATCATTAACAAATTCCTAATTCTTATTATGTTGATAAGAATTTGTTTGCAAAGAATAACTCAAAAATAATAGCTTTCAGAAAAATATGTATTGTCTTTGATGCCTGAAGGTAGAGTTCTAACTTCTAAATGTTAGTTAAATAATTACGCAATAAGGCGTAATTGTAAATTAGCAAACACTTTGTTATCAGTAGATATTCTAGACCTGTGACTATAACCTAATAATTGTTCATCTGCATCATAATTTAATTCGAATCATAGCTCACCGTCTGTAAAAACATTCTTTAATTTAATGTAGATTAATATTTTTTTGCGAGTGGTTTGATTCTTACTATAGTTTTTTACGCCGGTTTTTGCGAGTTTCTTACACCGGTTTTTTTCGCATGACTACCGGGTTAGTGAACATATAAACATTCTGAAAACACTTTATTGAAATTGACTAAGCAATTTTTTTTTTCAGGTTGGTATCACCTCTTTTGGTATCGCTTTCGGTTGCCAGATCGGTTGGCCGGCCGCCTTCGTCCGTGTCACTTCCTACCTCGACTGGATCAACGCCAACTTGTAAATACAATGTTACATTTGTATCGTCTAAGTAATATACAAAATGTGTACCTAACAACTGACACATTAAAAATCTGTACATAGTATAATTTGTTTTTGTTTACTCCTTGTATTCCTATTCATTACCCGCTCGCTAAGCTCGCTCTGCAGCCTAAACTGCTAGATGGAATTTGGCTGAGAGAGGTGTCTTTAGATTCGTATTGACGGAGAGTGATACTAGACATATCAAAATACTTTAGAAAATGGTGGATAAATAATTTGTCACCAAATGGCGCCAAATTCGAATTCCACGCTCAAATTTAGCTTGTTTGCTATAAGTTGATGAAAAACTTAGAAATCATTGAAGTATCAAGTGAGTCAAAAGTAAAGATATTATAGGACTTTGAAACTACTTAATAAGGAATTGTTAAGTAGTTTCAAATGTGGAAACATTATAATTATATCTTGATATTTATTTGCATTGTGTCATGACATTTATTTCATCATACAAGAACTAGGTGATAATTTTATATTTTAAGTACACATAACAAGCGAATCAAAATTATTAACCCTAGAGTCTAGACTTATGTTATAAATACAATTTTGCCATATTAAAGTTGTAAAAAATTTAATAAAATAAAGTAAACTCTGATTAAAGATGAAAAAATGAAAGATAATAAATATCCTATGCTCTTCCTCGGGACTCAAAGTATATACTAAATGGGTATAGCCGTGAAGAGGTAACAGACAGACCACACACTTTCGCATTTAAATATTAGTAAAGTATGGATATGGATTTTCAGCGACTTAAATTGCTTCGGTACCAAATTTCAGCAAAGTTGGTTGAACGTTTTTGCGTGAAGACATAACAGACGGACATACACTCTTGCGCGCGTGTAGTATTAGTATGAAAGTTAATAAATAAAATGCCACGATGCATGAAGTGACACAATTCTAGTAATTAACGAAGACGATTTATCGTACTTATACCAGATTAGTGTCAAATTTTCTGATAAAACCACCACTATCAAAGTTATCATATTAATTGATTTTCAAACAGATTTAAATCCAATAACCGATGAGTATAAAAGGGCGGAATCTGATGTTGAATGAATCTTTAATCATGATGAAGTCGGTTTTGATCCTGGCGGCCCTAGCGACAGTGGCCCTCGCAGAGAATGTCCAGGTCGTGGACGCCTTCGTCGAAACTCCCTCGGTTTTCGGATACTTGACCAAGTATGGTATCCCCGAAGCTGAGAGGATCAGGAAGGCTGAAGAGGAGTACGTGAAGAATGCCAGAATCGTCGGCGGACTTCCTGCAGCTCTCGGTCAATACCCCCATCAGGTAAATTATAATATATTTTTTTATGTAATAGCTATTAAGTCCAGGCACCAAATAGGATACTTTTTATGTCGGCAAAATGTACGGTCTCCGTGATATACAAATATTCGCGTAGCGAAGTTATAATATTATAAAAAAAATTATAGTATTACAGTTATATTACCGTTTAGTTTTTTTTATTCTTACTAAGAATCTATTTGAAAAGAAGGAATCTGGTGTTAATACCATGAACGAAATTCTTATAGAGAAATTAGAACACGTCTGAAGTTATAATAATAATTATTATTCTACTCTATACCTCTTAAGTTAATATTTCTTTTACACCTTTTTATATAGAAGACTATGCTTACAAACCTTGTAGGTATTGTAAATATATTATTGTCAAAATAAATCCATTTACTTATAAAATATAAAATAAAGATATAAAATACAGCTGTAACAACTAATTTGTACGTACGTCAACTGACTAGTTATTTATTAATAGTTGATGCCCCCGTACAGTACATCCGGAGATTAGCGCGTACAAACATACAAGCAGATAAACAGACAACTTTTGTTTGTCGATTCTATTACTGTTCCTAAGCATACTACATTGATAAATTTGTAAAAATCTTAATTGTACAGATATTTTACTGTTTTATTAAATGTATAGACAGCTCTGTTTTGTGTTCTGTTACTGTTCCTAAGATTGTGGCTTTCTTAAAATCCTTTTACCAATTCCCAGGTCGGTCTGATCTCGGACATCGTTGGTGCTACGGGTCGCGGTGTATGCGGCGGTTCCCTCATCTCCAACAACCGGGTGCTTACTGCCGCCCACTGCTGGTTCGACGGCCAGAACCAGGCATGGAGGTAACAATAAGTTCTATTTCATTTTTAAATAATTAAGACTACATGAACAATGCTCTTATGATGCGTCTAGAAGAGATTGCCTTCAGCAGTAAAGCCGCCAATATGAACATTGTACAGTGTATAATTTTGTTATGCTGGTTTTGTTTGTACCGTGGGGAAATTGTAAGAGAGCCAGTTGACGGACCTACGTCATTTAGTCAGAATATGTTAATACCGTGTAAGTCGTGATCTGTCGGCTGAGTTTAACATAACGCGACAAATATACTTAGATCTGGCTCTGTTTTAGCTTAAGCCTAAAAAATTAAAAACTCCAAACTCAAACACAATAGAAGTGCAATCAGACTTCTATTGTATTTGAATTTGGGTTTTTTAATTTTTAACCGACTTCCAAAAAAGTAGGAGGTTTCTCAACTCGACCTCGATATGTTCTTTTTTTTTAATGTTCAATTGTTAAAACAGTTTGTGGATGCTTAAACTGCGTTATTTTTTTTTTTATTATTTTACAATTTTTAAGCATTCCAGCCAAACTAACTTATTCCGGTTGATCTAATCTAATGTAAATAATTTCAGGTTCGAGGTTGTGCTAGGCTCTGTGCTACTATTCTCCGGCGGTACCAGGGTGCACACCAGCGCCGTGGTGATGCATTCCAACTGGATCCCAGCCCTCATACGCAATGATGTCGCCATCATCTACCTGCCTAACGCGGTTTCGACTTCAGGTATATTTTATTTAAAATTAATTCAAAATGGTTTATTACGTGACCACTAATGAACTGAAAACTAAATCTGTTTTATGCACAAACAGAAAAGTTTATTTGTACCCTACAAAGGGAGGGATGATGTGGATTCGAGGTAATTATGTCGAAGCATGATACCCAATAAACTGCGTTTTATTTCCTGTCATGTCTCTACAAAAGTAAATCTCCGATGATAAATGCACTAAAAGCAATAGACAAAACATAAATAAGATGCTATAATGCTAAACAGTAACAATAGATTCACTTTTGCAGAAGTAATAGACGGGTCAAACTCTTGACTGTTTCAATATATCTCAATACATGTCGTTACATTTCTACGACAATATTGCTATTTATTTAATTCATCAATTAATGTAAATACATTTTTTAGCTACCATCGCCCCCATCGCACTTCCATCTGGAAACGAACTGAACGAAAACTTCGCTGGTGTACAAGCTATTGCCTCTGGATTCGGTATTACACGGGACGGTAAGATTATTTATATTGCTATAGTATTATTGATTTGTATTAAGAATTTGTGTTCCTTTATATGCTACTTTTCCTTATGAGACGTCCGTGAAAGTACCTTACGATGCCTTTCAATACAAATTTTTTCATCAGGTGGCGGCATCTCCAGTGACCAGTTCCTTAGCCACGTGAACTTAAACGTAATCAATAACAGCGTGTGTACCTTGGCCTTCCCACTCATCATCCAGAGCTCCAACATCTGCACCAGCGGCATCGGTGGTACTAGCACTTGCGGTGGTGACTCCGGCGGCCCACTGATAACCCAGAGCAACGGCAGGAACATCTTGGTAATTGCTTTTGAAATTGATATAAAAGAAAGTCGTGTGATTGCCTGAAAGAAACTGCTTCCAGCAGCCGTTTCGGACTTTTTTTGTTTTTGGTTGGATTTTCAGCAATAGACATGTCAAATTGTAAGGGTTTCCGTGCATCCAGATCACCAAATACAAGAATGGGCTGCGTTTTAAGTTCCATTCGTTAGAGTTGTAAGTCTAAGATGCTAACTTGAAATAAATACATATTCATCTTAATTTTAGGGGTGTTATTATAAGACATTATTACTGGATGCAGGATCGCTCGTTCTTATATCAGAAATATTGCATATTATCAGAACGGCATCTTATTGATTTTCGTCTTTCAGATCGGTGTCACCTCGTTCGGCTCCGCTATGGGTTGCCAGATCGGTATGCCCGCTGCCTTCGCCCGGGTCACCTCTTACATGAGTTTCATCAACCAACATATATAAAATCCTGGAACACTGCTCTTTGAAATATAAATAAATTTTAAGTTAACATGTTTATTTCTATTAATTCCCTTGGACGAGTCCTATATTTTATATTAGATATTGCCCGCGAGTACGTCCGCGCGAAATTTTATGAATTATACCGTTTTTTATACCGCTTTGTTACTGCTCGGCGCCTAATAGTTGTAGCGGGTTGTTATAAAGTATATATCCTTCCTCAAGAAATGGACTAAAGAACACGAAAATAAATTTTCAATTCCGGTCAGTGGTTCCTGAGATTAGCACGTTTAAACAAACAAACTCTTCAGTTTTACATTATCAGTATAAATATTTGTTTCGATATACAGGGTATCATAAAAGCGTATCTCACATGTACAGAGTTCACAGTAAAAGTAGCAGGGCTAAAAAAGAAAAAAAAAATGAGATTCGAATAGGCAAGCGCCCCAGGGACATGAGTTTGACTATACAGATATATTAATATTTTTATTCTGTTCTTCTTTTACTCTGAACAATGTATTAAATAGTTCTGTTTTCTCAAGTCCTCTCAATTTTCTGGAAACAATATCAAATTTCACCAAAATCGACTATTAAAGTGCACTCCAACATCTTAGCTCTGTAGCGTATATATTGTTTCTCTTAAATAATATTGATGCAATAATCTTTCATATCATCTTCCAATAGTCTCAAGTGGATTCATATCATCTTAGACGTGTTACGCAAGCCAAATACAAGTATATTTTAGTAATATTCTTGCTAATAAAACTACAGTATTTTATAGTAACGATGACAAAAGTTATTCTCGTCATTTTGCTGTTAGGCTGTGTTCAGTGGATTGGTTCTGTACAATTTGATAACCCTATTTTCGGTTACATTTTCAAGTATGGAATACCTGCCGCTAAGAGAGTGAAAAAATTGGAAGATAACAAAATGGATGCAAGGATTGTGGGAGGGAAACCATCTTCTCTTGGACAACAGCCTTACCAGGTCAGTTCAAATTCTAACGATTTGGGGACCGCATTTTTAACAAAAACTAAATGTATAATGACGGGGGAGGTTGAAAGAGAGCCAGTTGACGGACCTACATTACTTGGTCGAAATATATCAATTATATATAAATCGTGGTATGTCAGCTGAGTTTCACATAAACTGACCAGATTACTTAGATCCACGATCTGTATATGTTTCAACTTCCCTGATTATACTTCTACAATGTACAGCATAATAAAATAATGTAGTATTTTTATTTCTATGCACCTTTCTGGGTAAACCTTTAATGTTGTTGAAAAAAGTGCGAGTCGAATTTGCCCATGAAGGGTTCCTCGGCAGCACATAGGTAACATTTTTAGGAAATTAAGTGTTTTTTAATTTAAATGTGTGATTTGTTTGAAATATATAGCGATATAGCGGTTTATGTATAATGACGTATGTATACGTATTATATACGTTACGACACGATACGATAGTGACGTATAAAACCATTTATCAGATCTCGTTCCAATGAGTTTGAGCGTTAAAAAAAGTTTTTATTTAAAATAAGTACTTTAAATGCACTTTCTGAATGTCTCTACGGTGCCTACCGGTTCAGGAACCAACCCGGCGAAAGAACAATTTTGCATTGTAATTTACATGGTATCGTTTACTAAAATAAACAAGTGCACAAGCATGGCTCTCCCACGGATAAAGCCGTCGGAGAGCCATGCTACGGCACGAATGGGCCGCCTTGACCGGAGTGATATCACGGTCTCACAGAAAACTGGCGTGAAACGGCGTTATGCTGTGTTTCGTTCAGTGAATGAGTTTACCGGTGGCCCAACTTCCCTAATCCCCTATCCCTATTCCCGTTCCCTATTTCCTCAATAAGGCCGGCAACGAACTTGCGACTCTTCGGATGTCGCGAGTCCATGGGCGACGGCAGTTGCTTTCCATCAGATAACCTGTCTGCTCGCTTGCCCCCTAAATATCATTAAAAAAATCGGTTTAAATTTTGAAAATACCTATCCAAAGATAACTCCACACATTTGGGTTTTTTATTAAGGTCTAAGTATAGGGGACCACCTTAAAATTTATTATTATTATTATTATTATTGCTTAAACAGAATCTAAAGCAAGTTTTGTCTATACGAAGCCAGAAATACTAGCTTGACAGCTGCTCAGCGACACTAGCTTTCTGTCCTGGCTTAAAAAAAAATACCACCATGAACCAACAGTACAATCTATTACATAATATAGTTACTTTAAATATAATTTTCTTAGGCTGGTCTCATAGCAAGTATAATGGGGACGTCAGACAAAAGTTTCTGCGGCGGTTCCCTCATCACAGCTGACAGGATCCTCACGGCTGCCCACTGCTGGTACGATGGTGTCACCCAGGCGTGGATGTTTGAGGTGGTTCTTGGGTCTGTGTGGCTGTTCAGTGGTGGAACTCGAGTCAACACGAGCGCTGTGTCCACTCACCCTAAATGGGATCCATCAATGATTCGTAATGACATCGCTGTGGTGTACCTACCGAATAAGGTTTCGTCTCCAGGTCTGTTTTTAGGTTAGTAGTAATTTAAGTGCAAGCTTACAAAAAATTAAAACCGGCTTTCAAAGAAAAAAACAAAAATAATAAAAAAGAAACTATAAAGTATTATATAATATTTATTCTTTAATAGTGCCTGTTTCAGAATTCGGTGAGACCTCAGTCTATTACCGTACACAATCTTCATAATTTTGAATTCGTTACCAGCTTACATATTATTGTCATGATTTCTCGGACGGACTATCTGATTTTTTTGACTGGTATCGACTTCAAAATTATGAAAATTGTGTACGGAAATAGGCTGATGCCTCACCGAATTCTGAAACAGGCACTATTAAGGAATAAATATTATTGTATACTTTTTAGTTTGTTTTTATTTATTTTTTTGTTTTTTCCTTGAAAGTTGGTTTTAATTTTTTGGTAAAAGTAATTATTGTGTAGCGCGCCTAAAAAGTGACAAATCGCTCGACAAGCGACAGGATAATTATGTTAAATCAGGGGTAGGCAAATTCTTGGCCAGCAAGGGCCACTAGGTAGCGCAAAAAACCGGCCAAGAACGAATAGGACTCGCGCACGAAGGGTTCTGTACCATATTGTGGTTTTTGTATGAGAGCCCACCTTAATTATTAATTTTGTTCAAATTTTACAACTGATAAGTAAAGTACTATTAAGTATTTTGTGAATACTTTAAATTTATTTTTTTTGTTGGCGTTATTAATATTGAGCAAAAATAACAAAAAAAACACGTTGGTTGTATTTTTTTCTACTAAACTTTTACTAAACACCTCAGGGAAGCGTTATAAGTCATGAATATATAATTCCATTTTTTTGGGACAAGATCTTTATTAAGTTTACTGGAACGATACAAAAAGAAATAAACAGCGTATAAATCAACGCGTTCGTAATCGCAGGAGACCGGGACAGTACGTTATTGCGCCAAATCTTTTTGCCCAACCCTTTGTTTTGTCCCTCGTAAATATTGAAAAAGGCAACTTGCGAGCTCCTGAATTCTTTACACTCCCAGGTCCCTTTCATTTTCTTATAGGGTTTATGACGAATAAGAAAATTTCGAATCCTCCGAGAAACTTGTATAATTTAGCAGGTGACAGGTAAAAATAACGTGAATAGATGCCTTCGAATATCGTTCAGGTTTCATGGACTACGTAAGGCTACGTGCGGACAATTTTATGTTGTTTTCTTGCAGTTTTCTTATCCAGTAATACTCATCTACTATTTAGATTCTCGTTTTCTTATCTTCGGCACGCTTCTTCAAAATTATTCTTATTTTTTTTTGATACGTAATCCAAGAATTTGCTGATAGGAAAATATAATTTCCTTAATTTCGGTTGCTATAATTATTTTAAAAATGTTTTTTTTCACACATATTATTCTAAGTATCATATTTTTTTTACATTTTAGTGACTATATCACCAATTGCTGTACCCTCTACGACTGAATTGAACAAGGACTTTGTAGGCACAAGAGCTGTTGCATCAGGATTTGGGCTGACCGAAGAAGGTAAACCTAGTGACCAGGCATTTGTAGACGACGTAGAGAGATAATAACGGACTTTAGTTTTTGACCAATAAATACCTTTTAAAGTCCAAACCTGTATCCGGGTATTATGGAATTATAAAGTTTTTGATTTGTTTTTGATCCATCGGTTGGACTAAACCAATCCACACACTAACCGGTTAGTCTTTGAATATATCTATATCGATATTCTTAACACTAAAACTATTAAGTAAACTTTACGGATTCTACTTACGAGCGAGATTAGGAACCGTTTTTGTCAGAGTGCTGAGTGTGAGTTTTTTTTTCACATTCGACCGTGAACGCATTTACTAAGATTTTATATGGGATTTGTTGATGTTACCGTTAGCATCGCTAGGTGGCGTTGTACAAATCCCATATAAAATCTTTGTAAACGCGTCATTACGATTGTGAAAAGAAAAACTCGTACTCGGCACTCTGTTCTATCTTTTTAATGCGCAGATAACGAAATAACTGGCGACCAGCGACTAAACTACGTAAAGCTGAAAATCATAACCAACGATGAATGCTCTCTCTCCTACCCCGACTTCATCTACTCCTCCAACATATGCACCAGCGGTCGAGACGGTGCTACACCTTGCCGAGGGGATTCTGGTGGCCCTTTAGTAGTGAAGGTTGATGGAAGAAAGTTCTTGGTAAATTTACATTTTATAGAAAACGTGTTTTAAAATAATTTCGAGAAAAACATGAACACCCCGTTAGAAATCATTTGCGATAAACCAAACAATCTATTAAAATATGTACGCTAAAATATGTAAGCATTTGTGTATTATCCAACAAAAAATCATCAGCAAATAATATAGGAGTTACAGTCCTAATTTATTCCAAAGAACGAAACTAATATCATCGTAACAGATTAAATTATACTGTTTTCAGATTGGCATTACATCATTTGGCTCAACGTTTGGATGCGAATCTAATTTTCCTGCCGTGTACACCAGAGTTACTTCGTATCTCGGTTTTATTTACCAACATGTATCATAAAAAGGGAAATAATAAATTACCATAAAATGTTACTAATACGTTTAAAATGCTGTTTTAGATCCATTATATACTCCCTAGGTAATACAAAACTTATCAAAAGTTTTGTATTACTTAGGTTACCTGATTTATTTTTCTAATACCAAAAATCCCACTTGGTAATTAAATATATTTAATAATTTTCCTTTAATTACATATGATAATTCTGCATGATTATTTTAGTAATTCTTATCAAAATGTATCTATCAAATTAATAAATCAGTGGATTATCCGTTCTGATTGATTGTACATAAATATACTTGCATGCAAGTGAACAACTTGCGCTGTTGGTTTTGGCTATGCGATGAAGGTGGCAGTGATTTTAACTTGTGTTGCGTTCGCTTGCACCTTCGCAAGTCCAATCGAAGTGCAAGAGGTCGAAAGCCCTGTTTTTGGATACATCAGTAAATATGGTATTCCGCTGGCAGAGAAAATCCAGAAGGCAGAGGAGGAATATCTGAAATCTGGATCCAGAATCATCGGGGGAGTGCCAGCCGCTCTTGGACAGTACCCATACCAGGTTTGTGTTCGCTTCTAAAGTATCTAGTTTCTATCATCAAATCATGGCCATCATAATAATCGTTCAAAGTACAAATGTTACTGTCGCTTATTTTATGGTACTCCTAAATTGTTTACGTAACACCCTTTCCAGGCTGGTCTTATATCAGACATCGTGGGTATATCCGGCAGAGGAGTATGCGGTGGTACCGTCATCAGTGCTTTGAGGATCCTAACAGCAGCCCACTGCTGGAATGATGGCGCCAACCAGGCCTGGAGGTTCGAGGTGGTCCTCGGCTCCATCCTACTGTTCAGCGGTGGCACCAGAGTCCATACAAGTGCAATAGTGATGCATCCTAACTGGAACCCAAGCCTCGCTCGTAATGACGTTGGTGTTATTTACCTGCCCAATGCAATCACATTCTCAAGTAAGTACAAAACTATTAAGCCCTTTTAGGGTTAGAAAATATTTGACGACGTATAAAAGTAAGAATAAGCATGATATTATCAGGTATCGCGTCCCTTTTTGTCACGTCGCGTTTTGGTCCATTTTGTCCATTATTACCCTTAGGTAGAGCTATATAAATTGTTCACTTATTGTTTGTCACTTGCAGCTACTATCGCACCGGTAGCTCTTCCTGCTGGCAACGAGCTGAACGAGCTTTACGCTGGTGAATCTGCCATTGCTGTTGGGTTTGGAATAACACGAGATAGTAAGTATAAACAATTTGGAAGCCTTCAAACATTCTATTTAAAAGTTACCGACGTGATACTTATTTCCTTGGGGTAAGATTCAGGCTAAGTATTAAACGTGACCTGACGTACGTATTTAACGTAAACTGAGCAATATTAAAATTGTCTCTTCGCAGGTGAAAGCATTGATTCAACGGGACAATCGTTGAACCACGTGAGGTTAAACGTGATCACCAACTCCGTCTGCTCCTTTGGCTATCCGTTCCTCATTCAGTCATCAAACATTTGCACCAGCGGTCTGGGCGGCAGCTCTACCTGCCGCGGGGATTCTGGTGGACCCCTGGTGGTGGAGAGTGGTGGCAGAACTATTCAAGTAAGGATCCGTAAGAAATAAGAATCATATCCTCAATAGGGTGGATTTAAGTTGGAACCTACAAATCCTGTTTTCGGTACATTTCTTCATACGGAGTAAGATAGCTCGTCTATGTCCTTAAAATAGAAAAAATGTTGATCCAAACTAATAGACTCATCTTCAAGAGGATTTAAAATTAACCAAATTAAAGATACTAGAGGTCACCCGTAAATATTTAAATCCATCATGTAGAAAAAAAAACTATAATATGTTCTCAATTCAATTACACGCTTTAATTTGGCATAAAGTTCTCGTTACCGTCCTGGTAACTTAAAAAAATTAAGTTAAAAAAAATACTTCAACCATAAACAAAAGAGTATTACGTATACGAAAATAATGTAGATATTTCACCCTCCTCCTCCATATAAACTATAACTGGCAGAAATTTCATGCTTTTACATCATCGCGTCTTACGTAAAAAAGGGTACAAATTTTTACGTTAGCGTATTAATATATACCTACATTTTTTCGTCACCATTCTATGTTTACAGATCGGTATAACATCGTTCGGTGCCGTGGCAGGGTGCGAGGCCGGTTTACCGGCGGTGTTCGCTCGTGTCACATCCTTCATCAGCTTCATCAACCAGCACAATATTTAAAAAATCGATATCTCAAATAAAGTATTTGCTCGACAGTAAACTGTTTTGTTTCATTACAATGTACGATCAGAGAAGTTGAAACAGATACAGATCGTGGATCTGAGTAATTTGGTCGGGTTATGTCAAACTCAGCCGACAGATCACGACTTACATGGAATTGACATAATCCGACAAAATTACGTAGGTCCGTCAACTGGCTCTCTTTCAATTTTCCTCATTATGCATGAAATATGCCTACATTCTTAACGGAACATCTGGTTTGGAAATTGGTAATTATAAAAATTAATTTGATAAATTGAAAACAAAAACATTTTCCAGAAAAATCTCTTTCTAATATTTTAAACGCAAATAAAATCCGTTCACAACTTACTGAGTTAAGCGCGAACATACGCAGCGGAGGAAATTAGGGAGACCATATAATTACAATTTCTGTATCTTCATACTTGAGTTATATGACCCCCTACGGGTTGCTTAAGTCGAGGCTTGCAGGATCAAATCGAGACCACGCACTTCACCACAGTGTCTCAAAGGTCGTCAAAAAGTCGTTCAGTAAATCGCAAAGTACTTATCCTATACTTTTAATTTCATTCGTTATCTATTATTATTAGTGGACAAAATCACGCTTTAATAAAAATTCTAGGGTTTATAAAAGGTCTTGGCATTTAAAAAAAAAAATTGATAACTTTGGCGTTAATTAAAATAATAAGTACTCGCCTAAATTAATATGTACAATTTACTTGTTAATAAAAAGTGACTTTAATTATGTTGTTTATAATGAGACAGACAAGTATATTGGTGTAGAGGTAGTTATGTAAAGTGTTTTTACTAAACACATTAGTGCGCGACAGTGAACAAAACATTTTCACTCGAGATGGAGGGAGCGTGCGGAGTCACGGCACGGTCTAGTGCACTGCGCTGGGCAGTGATATAGTCGATAAAAATTATCGATATGTCGATAAAAATGACACAACACGGGATTAAAATAACACACGATACGTGAAATTCAAAACTACAGGAGGAAGCAGCAAGTTAAACAACTTCGTCACTTGAATTTTTATATATCAGTAACTCTTACTTGACTTAAAAAGACTGCTTAGAATTGAAATTAAAATTTGGCACTCCCATATTTAAATTATTATTTTCGAATCTAAGCTTTACTAAGACTTCGCGGTGATACATATAATTTTTTTTTATCGTCAAAATCAAAATACAATTGTAAAACAAAATCTAAGCGGTTTTTTTAGTAATCATCCAAAGCATATGATAGAAATGTTAGGTTTAATTTTTAACATAGAGGTAGAATAGTCAACAACCTCACTTAAAGATCTTTTTAAAGATCACTCAATTTTAACATGTTTAAGATGATGTATGACAAACAATGCATACTATCGCACCAAACTTGCAAAAATATCAAAATAATTATATAACGAAAGTAAATTAATCATTACACTGTTTGACCATCGCCGTTAACTTGAAGTTTTTATCGACACCGATGTGAAAGCAAACAGCACATCCCTAAATTTGATTCAGCAGCAATCTCAAAGGAAAACACTATTGTGTGAGGAATTCGCCGCAGAGCGCGCGCGCCGCTAGTGATGTGACAATGTCGAGCTCGGGGTCCGTGAGCAGCCGACTGCGACAGCTAGGGCTGTACCGCAGCATCGACGCGAGGACCGAGGAGTTCCTCAGGCTGTCGAGGAGGCGACAGATCAAGCAGGGCTGCGTCTGCGCGGCAGTGTCCACCGCCGTCACTGTTACAGTTGTTATTGTAAGTATTTTTAACTCGAGTGTCTGTGCGTTCTGGTTTTAATTTATTAATGAGAAAGCTAACAATATGACATTAACTGTATTCAATAAAACTTCTAATATATGTCTTGTCATGTGATATAACTATTGTATTCGGTAAATTGTGTTAACTAGATGACACGGTGAACATCAATTCAGTATTTTATTAACTTTGTTTTGGACTTCTTAAAATATTTCAAAACCAAAATCAACTCGATCTATTTAGCCATTCTAAGGTTGTAGTGAGAATGATTATATTGTATGATATAAGTACATTTTTAAATGCTAATAGAAGTAAAATAAACTAGCTATACGCTAAGTAGAGATATCAGTTTCAACTCTCAGGGGAAGTCCTTACTGTCAAGAATCGCTCCTATGGAACATTCTTTATTTGTCTAACGTCTAGCTAGTGGCTCTAGATACTCTAGACTCTAGATAGAGTCTAGAACTATTTGCTGGTTGCGACTAACTTATATAGAGATATTTCTTTTATTTATTTTAAACAGTGTCGTATTTCTTTTTCTTATTCCCAAAACATACTTAAGCTCATAATTGTTTTGAAAAGTGACGAATAAAATATTATATAATAAAACTCTTGACTCAAATTTTACATTATAAATAATATTATATTATGTTGTAATAATATTAATTTCCTACGTGAGAACATTATTATAAGTGTTGTAGAAAAAAAAAAAACTTTTGAGTACTGTATAATTTGAGATGGTGTACGTGGTGAGTAGCGAGCCGATGATGACGAGGAATATCTGTAATGCGAGGAGAAACTTGTACAAAAACGTGGTTGTTAGTAAACAGGGAAGTAACAAGACACGTCATGTTAGGGCGGGCGCATACTAATGATAGCGATTAGCTCGCAAAAAATATTATCTATGAACATATTTTACATAATACACCTAATGCTGTTAGCTAGAAAAAAAGTAATTTACACTATCATACTAAATGAAATGAAATTATTTTATTCAAAATGGATAACAAGTTGCATTTTTTGAATTTAAAAACTACGGTGCCTAACACCGGGTTCGGGATCCAACCCGGTGAAAAGAACCAGCGTAAGAAACTCCATTTTATACCAAAAAAAGTGGTAGAAACAGCCTATCAAGATGTACCATCGTTAATAAAATGATTTACACTATTATTAGCTTATAAAAGCTTATAGCTTAAGCACACGTACTTAGTTTTTTTTATAGGAATAAATATATTAAAATAATCTCCGTTACACCAAATTCGTTAATTGTGCGGGAAAAGTACATAACCTCGTGATAATGTATTCTTTGTCCTCTCCTGAGGGTTGAAGTATGCCCATACAAAATTCCAACAAAATCGGTTTGGGTGCGAAGAGGTAACAAACAGTTTCGAATTTGAATTTATATTATTACTGAGGAACTTTGAATATGTTTTCTACAAATATTGACTGAGCGTGTTAGAAAATGGTAGGATTCCTTTTAACTAAGTTAAATAAGTAAGCCAAAAATCATCAGCAATGTTTGCTTCGTTGCGGAAGGCGTTGTGCTGTATTTCGTTCAGTGAGTGAGTATAACGGTGGCCCAAGTTCCCTAACCCACCTATCCCTATTTCCATTCCCTATTCCCTCATAAAGACCGGCAACCCACTTGCAACTCTTCGAATGTTACGAGTGTCCATGGGTGACGCCAGTTGCTTTCCATCGGCTAACCCGTCTACTAGCTTGCCCCCATAATATCAAACAAACAAACAAACGCACTTTCCCATTTATAATATTTTTACCGTATATATTACTAATTACTATAGTCTGGCAAAAAAATAATTCATTTCGATAGGAAAATTATAACGTAAAACTTTTAAACGCGAGAGCTGGTAGAAATTTTTGAGTAGGTCTTTAAGGCAAGTTGAAACCTTGTGTAATGTATCTCTCAAATATGAGCTTAAAAAAAAATCAAAAATATGTTTGATGTCAATAGCCTCAAACATATCTTTGAATTTTTTTAACTGCAGGTAAAATGTAGCGTAGGTCCCGCTTCTCATCAGTCAGGTCTGCAGTGCCGTATTGGGATTTATAGAAGAGTCATACGACAGGGTTTTTAGCTTGCCTTAAATACCTACTCGACATCAGCTCTCAGATTATGATACACGATACTAAATATAAATTTAATGACCAGGTAGCAAGAGTATTATAACTAAACACAGTAATTAATCATCACAAAACTGTCGACAATAACATTAATCAGTTTTGTGTTCGCGTGTTATACTTACTTCTTATGTTTGTAGATAATAATCTTGAATAAAACATTGACACTGCTATTATTTTTTTACATAATATTATGTTTTTAGCGTCAAAATATTGTTATTTACTCAGCCAAAGCCACGCCATTCACATTTTTTTATCTTTTCTCATTCTTCAATACGGAGAATAAAAACAACATAGTTGCATTTAATTGGGGTTTATTTTTAAAGGTACACAATTTGTTCTTTAATTTTAGACAAAAATATATTATAACAAAATAAATGATATTATTTTATCAAAATTAAGACATAAAAAAAAATTAATGACGATGAAAACGACAAGCCAGCTGATGCTAATAAAAACATGAAGAAAATCTTTATAGCAACAATAGCATTAGCTACAGATAAATAAATTAGTATTATCACAACCTCTCGGGGATTAAAGGCGCCTTATCCGTTTAATGGCCTTTATAAATCAACACGAATGAGTTACAAATTGATGTAATACTCTGAAAAAAATATTTGTGGTAGTTGAGGATACCAGAGTGGAATTTACTAATAGAAACACAATCAGTTGAACTTGGCTCGATAGTAAAAAAATCCAAAGTTAAAAAAAAAACATTTTCAAATCTACGCTTAAAAGATCAAACTAATGTTTAATACCAATTTTAATACCAACTATTTTAATAACAATCTTTAGTTCAAATATTCATCGAGTGGGACTCGCTTAAATTCATATTTGAGTGTTATTTTCCAAATGATGATTCCTAAATACCTACAAAAAGCACGAGCGACGCGCCATCGTTTTTTTTACGTGGGTCCAAGTTTCGGAACAAGGAGCCATTAAATATGTTTCACTATTACCTTTTTCCGCAGCTTCTCTTTCTTGGAAACTTCTTTGGAAACATATGTTTTTTCCAAGACCAAATGTAGTCTACTGTATTAGCCTCTATCCTTCCGACTATGTATACCAATAATCAAGTCTATTGGCTGCTTTGTCATCACATGATGGAAGGACAAAAAAATATATTTTCCAAACTTTTTATAGCATGAGCCCGCCCTAAAACTTATAATTACACGCACAGTAATTACCGGTAAATTACTCTCGTGTGCATCTCATTTGACATAAGTGTACCGTCACGACTCATGACAGCTGACCACATGAAAGTTCACAAACTAAGAAACAACAAAAGATACAGATAAAGAGAGGAAAGATAGAATCATTTATTATTGTTCTAATAATGCTTTGTGAAGTAAGAAGTGTGCAAGGGTATCAATTTGTACTGTTGTTACAACATTATCAATCCAACGTAGATCTGGGCTTAATAACTCTCACACCGGTTTCGGTGACGGTGCCGGTGTCGTAACCAGGCAACAGGCCTGGTTTCTGTGTAGGAGGAGTAATTTTAGAGTGCCCAAGTGTGTGCGCAGTACTCAGGAGCGCTCTCGCACACATCGCAATTGGGTGAAGGCTTGATTCCAACCGAATGACAAAATTTTTTTCCTGGAATGTGCTCACATCTCAATCTAAAGGCTGACATTAACAACTTTCTCGACAATTTGGACGATATGAACCAAGGCTTCCACACTGGTTTATTCTGGATTGTCTAACCAAACTTGGAAATAACATGTTTCTAACGCGGGAATCGAACCCACGAGTTCAAGTCCTCCGGGTCAAGAGCCGAGCTCGGTACTACTAAACCACGGAGGCGACCACAGAGGCATCTGGGCTATATACATAAAAGCGCGCGAGTCACACGTTAAAGTCTTTTACACCGAATTTACAATTCCCTTTGTTTCTCGTAATCGAAACGATTTTACAATCTTAAAAAAAGAATAATATTAGATACATATTGCTTTTACATAAGTATTCATTTAAAGATTTTTAGAGATTTTTTTTAACATAACAAAAGCCTAACGTTTTAAAATAGCAATCACGAAAAAAATTAATTGCTTTTTTACAATTGTTGATAATTTCTACGATTTTAACTAAGGATACATCAAGTTTTATCTACAATATCAGGAAGAGGCGTGTAGTAAATCATAAAATGGTCGTTTATCCGCTTCAGTCACGCAACACCGCGTCTAGAAACGCGTGCAGAAGAAAGCAGTGATGAGGTATTGTTATTAGTGATATATTGTACCGCTCCAACAGTTTCGATTTCGGTCATTTGTTATATTCAGTCGTGATCAGGAAAGACAAAATTACTTTATTTGTATAGTCACGACTATCAATTTGGCAATTTAGCAAAATGTTCAATGTCTTTAAAGTAACATAAAATTCCACGTGAGTTTGATCTAATCTAAAAAAAATTGTATTATAATATTTACTGTCATGGTAAATAACAATTTATGTTAACATAGTAAAATATTTTAAATATTATGTTTACGGAAATAGTGATAATATGCTTAAACCTAGATGAGAAACATTTTATTATCGATGACTTGTGCAGATTTCGTAAAAAAATACAGCCACATCCAAAATAATTTTGTATGAAATTTTACCAATCTAATGATATTAAAATGATATTTGCAACACTAATTTCCCTGTTTGGTGTTCCAGTGTGTGATCCTCGCGTACGAGTTCATCATCATAAGCGAAAGGTCAAGGCAAGTGCAGAGCTGGCGCAACCTCATGAACTCAAGCACTGACATACTGCCATTTTATACAGAGTTAAATGACATCATAAATATAGACTTGTCCGCTACGAAATTACTTCCAAGACTCATAAAAACGTTAAGCCAAAATCGATTCATTGATGAAATAATAAACGATACTCACAATGATATCGTATACAAAAGAAACATATTTCTTGATATTACAAACTGGGTGAAGGCTCCTGCGAAATCTGATAGAGCAAATCTATTCAAAACGTCTCTATACGTGCTGTTTCAAAGTCAAACAAGGAATATTGATGCTTTTTTGAAAACCAGAGAAATAAAAAGCTTTGAGAAAATCATCGAATACATGGATGAAATAAGACGCAAAAAAACGTCTTGAAAAATGATATCTATCCACAATATAATATAGATAGTTATAATTTATGGCACCAAAATGAAAAAATATTAAAGTTTGGAATGGCAAATTTTTGTAGTACAGATAATTTTTTAGAACATATTATTGTATAAGTGTGCAAAGTGTTCTAAACAAAATTGATTCAAGCTTCGATAAAAATGAATTAAATTGAAAGTTATTATAATTATAATATTTTATAAAAATACTGAAATGCAATATTTGTTTTAAATTTCAATTAATATTTCTCTTTATAAGCAATATTATAATTATATACTCACCTCCCTCAAGTTGTGAAAATGTGTCCCAAATATATAAATTAGTTTTTGCATAAATTACCAAGTTACATTGCCTTAGCTGAGAATTTGCTGTGTGTTTTAAAAAAATACAGCAATTATTGACTTTGTAGTTGCAGCAAAATCCTAAAATATTTTAAATTAATTAATTTTATTTAATAATAGCGAGAAACAATGCTTTTGTTTTGAATGACAATAACATTATTCTGAAGTTATTAAAATGAAATACAACTATGGCGTGCAATACATCTCGTTTTAATTAGCTAATTTATTGTTTGGTTAATAAAATGAATTAAATATGATGTTTGTAGAATGTTATGATATCTAATTGTACAAACGGCAAATATCATCACGCTCTAACGTACTATAATTATAGTTGTAATTAGAATAAGAATATAATTTTTAAAAAGTAATTACTACAAATCTGCACAACGAAATAATTCGGTTCACATTTGAACATTTACTAGAGATAAATTTTAATTGTTTTGAATGCTTAGTATTGGTGTAAAAATATAAAGTGCATTTAATTATTTTTTTTAAATGCATAAAAAACCTTTGTTTTGTATGTTATCTAACATTAATCTTTATTGTTACAGATAGTTCTACTGATCTGCGAATACATGATTGTAGTAGAAACGAATACAGTACAAAATATAAAAAAAGTAAATCCAGGCAGAAGAACACAGGACTCACCAGTTGCTGATAAACTCGACCGAAGTGATTTCGGTTTTGATCAAGATTATTTTGAAAGAATGCCGCTTTTATTAAATGCTCTCCAAGATAATAGCTTCGTTGATCCGACGGCAGAAATGTCAGTGATAACGAGAAAAGGTCCGCATTTAAGACATCATAACTTTCAAGCCACTGCTTACCCACCTAGAAAAACCATTCGAAAATCAAGCCCACAACCTTTCCTGTTCGAATATAGAAGCCCGTATCCTAGACCGTTTAGAAAAGAAGCAACTACTTCTAACAGTTGGTCAGAAAGCTATCACAATGCGCAGAGATTAAAAAATTTAAACGATGTTGTTAAATACCTTGAAAAGACACTGAACGCAAAATTTGGAGAGCTGTACATTCCATCAGAAAGCCAAATGGCATTTTCGAGTTTATATGTCACTCCACCAAACGGTCAAAGACACAGTTATTCAAAGCATCAAGAGAAGAGTAATAAATTTGAAGAATTCTGGAATCACCACATTGATCCATTATTTTCATTTAAACCTGAAAATCCTAGTGATGTTAACTTTTTAGTAGATGATTCAAAGCTGTACTTTATTTCTCGCAAGAAAAGCATTCCTCGATCGAGATACTTAGCAAAAAAATGTTTACGACGAAACTGTGAAACTTATGAACCAAATCAAAGAGACACTAAAGTATTTAATTTCGAAAGAGTTCACAATCACATGCATGAAAATTTAGATAGTCTAAAAGGATATGAAAATTTGGATAGTCAAAAAATTGTCGATCCTAATAAAGTAACTATCACAACGAATCGACCTTTATTTCAATTCAGACGAAAAACTTATAAACCAAAAGGTAAACAGACATTTTCAGATAATAGACAAACTAAAGAGGGACAAGAAAGTCAGATTAACATACAAAGAGAACGACCTGGTATACCGCAGCTTATTCTACGTTTAAATCTTTATTCATTAAAAGATACTGATACAGATAAATTAACATCAACAACATCTCAACCTGCTTCTAGCGCTGAAGCCATCACTACACCTCTGGTAAAACATTACGTGACGGAAAATACAAATCAATTTGAACTAGATGCCACCAGTGTAGAAGATTTTCATATAGGAAGTTCTGGAGTTATACCTATAACTCAACCAACATCACCACCTACGTATCCTATAACAACTCCTATAGTTCCACCTATAATTCCAGAATTGAACATAGGCGAACAAATAACCTCCGTTCCAACAACAAGATCCCCAGAAATATTTAAATTCAACCCCGAAGATGCAAAAGTACCAGATCAATATTTAAATCTAAGAACAACAGAGCAACCTCCTTTGTATACGACTGATTTTAGATATTTGTACGAAGACAGAAATCAAGGAGATAATATTAATTTATACCAGCAAAATTATAATATAAGAAAATCAGACGTAACTTTGACCACATACAGCTATGATAACGAAAAAGAATCTAAAGATAATGAAGATCAAAACGAAGATGATAATATTAAGACCCTCGTAGTAAAACTGAAGAACTCGATTCCTTCAACGACTCAGGAATATAAAGATGAAGATGATATTGAAAATGTTACCGAAACCTATGTGCCTCAATTGAATGGTCATTACAGAAACATAAAATATAAAAATCTAAGTACTTTATTAAAAGAAAGTTCAGAAAGATATAGAAAGAGATTGGCTAACTTAACTATTATAAAAAGGCCTTATGTGCCTATGCTAAGAGACGGAAAAAATAATACTACTGACCTATTTAGTAAATAAATAGTAATAATAATACCAATATAGTTTTTTAATAAACAATTTAAAATGTTTTCTTTTATTATATTCCCCTGGGTAATAGTTATCAAATACAAATTGCTATTTAAAAAAAATCTTATATAATGCATGTTTATCCTTATATTTAAATTCAAGTAATGAAATACTTTTATCTCATTTTTAATATGTATACAATACCTTTTTTAATGTATTAAGTTATAAATATATAAATTTAATTACATATTATATTTAAATAGTAAATTGGCTATCGTATATTAACAGAAAGTTAATAATGTTTAAATTGAAAAAACAGTAAAGTGTTAACCCAATTTCAATAAACCATAAAAATAGTTCTCATTTCTCCGATGACCTTAATAATAAATATTTTAAGGCCCTTTTCTATGACCTAACACCTTGCATCTCTGTCTATCACCCGTGACCTCTTATCGTGCCTCTCACCTCACGCATCTCAAGAAAACCCCCGTTACTTTTACCAGTGCAAAAAGGCGCTATCTGCGACGTGAGAGCGAAGGCACAATTTTATGCTTTACTCTTTCCCTCGCATACTATGTCGTAGCGTGTGCGAGAGACAGAATCTAACCACCAGTCTCCCACGGACCGGTAGTACAAGTTTTTGACAGTATGTTCTAAGCTCGACGGAGGAGTGTTGTGGAAAATTATGTTTTACAATATAAAATAAATACACGGTTTACTATTGGAAATATGTGAAGTGTCCCGTTCGTTCTCAGTGAATTGGATTATTTGAAGAAAGGTGTGGTATTTTTACCTGTTTACATACGAAACTTTCTTAGCTTAGTCATCAAGGTCAACGTGATATTTACGAATTTTAAATTATTAATGGCATGGCTAAGGTTATTGTTATGAGTGATATTGTAATTGTAATTTATTATGATAGTAATCAAGCTATAGGAACAGCTGGTAACCGAGTACCGGACACATGAAACCACGAAGACAAAAATTTAGAAGGGCGCGAAATGGGAGCACACGACTTTTACGATACATTTGTGCTGCACACAAAGCTTTATTGTTTCGCAAGTTTCTCAAAAAAGTGACATTAACTAACTTTTCAGTAGATAATAAATATAATCATATCCGCTAAATAATCGCCGGGTGAGAGGTTTGACAGTGTTAAAGGTACAATTTGCGTTCCTTCGGCCTTAGGATCTGTGTCTCTAAATGTATTATTTATAATGTTACTTATAAATTAAAATTATTACATAGAGCAAGGTAAAATCCAACCTAGAGCCTGCAGTCAAAAATTCGCCCTTAGCAAATAATATTTTTTTTGCTTATCACCTATAATTTTACCAAAATCTTCTATAATAATATATTTTAATAAAATTTTTGTGTGCAAAATTTCAAAATAGTTTTCATCACCAAGTTTTAAATATTTGAGTAGTTTCAACTACTAGCCGTAAAATTGCAAATTTGTGACGTCAAACTAGGGAGGGATGATCTCACAAATGTTTGTCACATTTGCCTGTTATAAGGTTATTATAAGGTTTAAAAAAAATGAAATTCGTTGTAAGTATTCTACGGATTTATACGTATTCTACGGGTTTATACGTATTCTACGGGCTTATACGTATTCTACGGAATAGAATTAATTTGAAACAGACTATCTATACAATAACAAAATAGCAGGTAGGCAATTTCTCTGAAATGATAAGGATGTTTGCAATGTTTGTAGCATTTCGCTACGAGCTTGTTGACTTAATAGTAAAAACGGGTGATTACTCAACCACATGCCGGTACCACACGTACCTATGCTAGCTAATTATGGGACGAGATATTAAATAATAGTCTTAAACCGATAAAATAATTATTTTCAAAGATGAATTTACAGATTTAGACAATTTCATGGTTAAAACGTTCGAATCGTTCCCATTAATAAAACTTAGTAGCCTGGGAATCCTCTGTGACTTTAAAGTAAAGTTACTACTCATTCAAAGGAGGCGATACGTATGGATGAATTTCAACAAAGATTAAAAAGTAAAAAACACAGGAAACTCATTCCTTTCCTACTGCTATTCTACAATTTAATTGACCTTAAACTTATATTGTTTGACATTTAAATGTTATTAAATACAAGATTTACCAAGATAAATACAAAATTTATCTACGCTTTAAAATTTTATGCTTTACGGGAACACGTTAACTCTTTGTTATTATCATAAAATATTAAAATCAGAATGTACAACGCTAAGAATTTTAAAATAATTAGTATTCTTCGTAGTTATTTTAGGAATCACAATTACGTACAGTGATTTGAAATTGAATAAAATACTTGCTGCATTGAATGTTGAATACGTTTTTAAATTCATGAAATTAGTTTTACTTTCATTCAAATAAATAAATTTTTGTTAATACAAACCGGTCTAATAGATCGGTAATGTACGAACTAATAAATCCTACGTTTTTTTTGTCAGAATATGTCAAATCGAGTCGAGTCCAACATAACGCAGAAATCGTAGGTTTTGACATATTATTATGCCAGTTTTTAAATAAAATTGTTGTCATACTAATTATTGTTACCGTGAAAACATTAAGCTCATGTTCTTTCGAAAATTTTATGAACATACGACATTTGGACCGTTGTTAATTCAAAAATCTCTATCCGTGATTTGTTTTGATATAAAGCGAACGAACTATACTAATCCGGTATGTGGTTATGAATCCAACTTTTCTGAGAGTACAATTAGAAGAATGCGAAGTCTTAAGTCAAATGGGCCTAACATGGCGACCGACAAATACGACAGAATAGGCAAGCTGACAAACTATTGGGATAAACTGTCAGATTTCTCTTGTGCATCTGCAAAGTTTTTCCTGTTGTGGAGAGAAACACTCTCTCGGTAGCTATGCTAAGCCTGCTGATCAAGAATGATACACTACAACATCGTGCAACCATCATGTAAGAACTTAAAAGGAAGGAACTATTAAGCACACAACAACGGTACAAAGCGAGCATACGTGTGGTCTAAAAACTCCGAAACAATAGCTGTTACATGGACTAATTTCCCATGGCTGGTTCAACGGCTTGATGCAACACCTCACACTCATTTATTATCACGTCGACTTCACTCAATGCTCATTTGTCCTAAGGTAACACAAAGTCAATATCTTGGGTTGAAAGGCTTGTAAAAGTCTTGAGTACTATCAACTTAGTAAATACAACTGAGCCTTTTATCAAAATCAGTTGGGACATTTCTACAAAATAACTATTTATGAAAATTTAACAAGTATCGAAAACATTTTACAAGACAAAATTTTGTGTCAAAGAAAGAATTAAACGCGCTCGAAGCTATTTAAAAGAATTTTCGTATGTAAAATAATTTATTTTGATATCTGATATTAGGTACTTATTCAAGTGGTTTATCCCACTTTATCACAAAAAAGCGGATATTTTATTGAGATTGTACTTTTTATTTATTTTATCCTCTTAAACTTATATTAATATACCTCTTAATAGGGTAGATGACTAGGTCAAAATAACACACAAATTCTTTTTCTTTTTAAATATGGCGGCCTCAGTGAGTTTCCATTGTCAGAGATCCAATTAACTAATATTTGAAAATATAATAGAGATATAATAGTAAAAAATTTCAGCTTCATAACTTCTATATTATTTTTATAATAACCCTTTTAAAGCCCAACTTGGGCAGGCAAGTTGATTTTTTAGTACAATTTTTAACATTCATATACCTACCATTCCAAAAGTTAGGCAATTGACAATAACTTTTATGATGAAACCACTTTCATAAACGCAATATTTAATATCGAACGAAGTCTTCCCGCGATGCGTACAAACTACCGGTAAGTGACGTCATAGTGGAGTTTCATTTTTTATGGAGCGTTTTGGGAAGGTCTATTTTTGTGATTTTATATCTTTGAGAGAATTTAAGCTATAAGAATCATTTTTCAATGATATTTCTATTTTTAGGGCGTCGTTAATTACCAATAAGAAAAAAAAGTCATCTTGCCCATTTCAATTACACAAATCATAATGTTATTTATATGTAAAAACGAGTAAATCGCCATTTACCAAATTGATAGTACGGTGCTAGTTTTTAAGTAGTTTATGGTTGAAGCAATCAGCAATACGTGTTATTTAGAACTACTAATCATGGCAATATTGCAAGTTTGCAAAATTAACGTTTATATAAGAACTATTCGCGTTCGCGTTCTCACGTTCGTGGGAATGCTACAGGGCTCCATTCTTGGACCAAATTAAATTGATTTTTTAGTTTGTTACTTATTAGAGCGAAATAAGGTGAGAAAGTGTGCAAGGAAACAATAATAATAATCTGCTCAAAATCGTAAGTGACCAGCAAAAAAGCGCACCTTATGAGGGCTCGCAAGATTTTTAAATGCCGTGAGTTGTGAAATTATTTTTTTTAACACTATGGATGATATTATTACTATTTTATTAATAAACACATCTCAAAGTAAACACACATTACTATGCTAAATCCCAAGTTTAATGCTCTTGTCGTTTTTTCGTAAGGTGTACCACAAATATGTATGAGGAGTAGGATATTGAAGGCTCCAACCTTTTGCCCAATTATTTTTATACTAAAATTAAGAAACAAGTATTTCTTAATTTTTACTAAAGACGTATTTTACAAAACTACATCAAAACATTACCAAAATACGGAAAATATCCTGCTTGTACCTGACTAAAAATGATCATACACACACACTCACATATTCACACTCACAAACACACACACACCTTCATACATACATACATACACACTCACACCCATGCACAGCTCACACCCAATAAACAACATAGGAATATTTTGACGTTCACTACTCTGTCTCAACTAGCTGGACCTAGCGAGTGCGATCCTGGTGTCCTGAAATACAGGCTACGCCTAGTTTAGGCACCAGTCTCCCACAAAATCAGTGTTATCTTTTAGTGTGTAGTTTTTGTGTTGTGTACTTGTGGTGAGAGTAATAAATAAATTATTTCAAAAAAAAAATTAAAAAAAAAATATTTCCGTTGTCTGGTACCCGTAACACAAGTCCTTCAGGCATTTACCGTGGGGCCATCTGGCCCCATGGTAAGTGACGTGGTTTGAAGCGTCCATAGATCTTATTATTATTATAACTTACTGTCTGTTAAAAATTGACAGTTCCAATTTTTCCAAACCGTGTTTGGTAACAAACCCTTTTATTCGTAAAAATATTTAAGAAATGTTTTTTAATGATATTTAGGGGGCAAGTGATCAGACGGCTTACCTGATGGAAAGCAACTACCGTCGCCCAAGGACACTCGTGACATCCGAAGAGTCGCAAGTGTGTTGCCGGCCTTTATAAGGAAATTAGAAATCGGAATAACAATAAGGGATTAGGAGAGTTGGGCCAACGGTAAACTCATTCACTGAACGAAACACAGCACAACGCCGTTTCACGCCAGTTTCATGTAAGGTCGTGGTATCACTCCGGTCGAACCGGCCCGTTCATGCCGAAGCAACTCAGAAAAAAACTGTTAACGGTCAGGTTTATTATTTACCCCTTATTCATAAAAATATTAAAGCAATGTTTAACTAATCAAGATTCGCTGTCCCTTCCTATCGTGTGACGTTTTTAAATATGTCAGAAAGGGACGGCGAATCTTGTTTAGTTAAACTATTTATACATTTTTATGAATAAAATTAAATTAAAATTTAATTTTATTTTTGTATATTGTTACCTTTAAATACTATCAAATATTATTTGCGATGTCTAAATTAAGCCAAACGTCCGTTGTAGAGTAATCAATTAAGCTTAATTGATATAGGTCCAATTCGACCCACATTCAACCGCATTTATAGATAGATACCCAACACTACAGCTACTGTATTTTAAGATCCATCACAGAAAATCAATGAAAACTTGATTATTTTCATTATTATTAAGTTAAGAACTTGAAGTATCCATTCCAAAAATCATCATCTTAAACCTGCCCGCCCATAATCAGAACTTCTCATCAGAAAAATTCGGACGCTCCGCCAAAACTCACTCTGTTGATATAATGTTTTGTTGTGGACCCCGACTATCCAAAATATTCTACAGGTTTTCGTATGGCATCTGACAGATGTTCGAATTTTTATGATCACAAAATCTTGTGATGTACGGCTGAATAATTTCGTCGTTGAAATGCTTACAAACTCTAAAGTCCTTGCAAATTAAATTCTGATTGTAATAATTTTCTTTCTTGTCTCAACTCATTTTCAGATCGAGATATACGAAATTAGAGACAACAAATAAACGAACTGAAACGACTAGCTAAATATAGTACTAGGGAAATGTTAATTAATAGTGTTTTATTAAGGCATTACTCACTGACATCTATGCGGAAACGTCCCAGCGGCCAGCGGCCCGGCCAAAACCAACAAAGATATTGTTCTTAAATTATAGGGATCCGATTTTAACGTCTCACCAAATATTCACTACAACTGAAATTTAGTTCGTCGAAACTAAACTTTATTATATGGGGAGTAAGTTGAAAATTGATTGAACAGTTACGTCATTACTTATTCAGAGTCACTATACACCCATTGATGCCCGCGATAGGATCTAAATTAGATTGATAGATAAAGACACATAGAGATGAAGATAGCGTCCGTTTATCCCAATTGTGTTAGAGAGACAGGCGGTTGACTTAGAGAAGGGAACTAAATGTGTTTATCGACGTCACCACCTAAGCTTAATGGCACTCTACCCTTTTAAAACTTTGTTAAAATCGAGTGTTCATCTTTCTCTCATCGCTCTTCATTTGTTTGCATTAACGATGCTGATTAATGCTTTTTAACCGAATTCCAAAAAAGGAGGAGGTGACTCAATTCGATATATGTTCAATTTTTTTTATTTTCGATCACGCATTACTCCGCCGTTTGTGGATTGATTTCGAAAAATTTTTCGTTGTTGTAAAGGGTATAGCTGCAGTTTAGTCCCATTTTTATAAAAGTTCTGATTTGATGAAGCGATCTAGGAGGAATCGAGGGGACTCTTTGATGACAGATTACGGTTAATGTTGAGGCATAGGCCAATCCATATAATACACTAACAGAGAAAAAGAATTATTTATTCCTTTTCAGTTCATCTATCATTTTTTGTGCTGTGGAAGTCGGTTTTTATGTTTTGTTTTTTTAAATTAATTTTAATTACCCGTGACTTGTGGTGATGGGGGCGCTCGTGGCCTAGTGGGTAAAGCATAAAAAACCCAGTCAGCTTAGAACCCGGGTGGAGGCGTCTACAAATGAAACAATTAGTTTTTTTTGTCAATTTTTCACATAAAAATACTCTCAAATGATCCCTAAGACCATTCGCGAAATAGACATAATTGAGCCTAATGGTTCGCTTGTTTGATCGTCTGTACAGAGCATTAAATTGTACAAAATACCATTATGACGGTGTATCATGTTATGGCCGCTCATTTTATAAATAGAAAAAAGTCTTTACGGGCCATTTTAATAAAATAAAATGTGGGCGAGGTCATTGCCGACGTTTCTCTTCCTTAAGTAAATGGATCTCGCGAGTTAATATTTTTTTCCCGGGGATTAGTGTAGGCCTGTAAGTGAGATGTTTAAAAGGTTTGAGCAAAAACTCCCGGGACTTTTTTGCTCTTGTTTTTTATTTTGTGCGTCGGCGGTGCGTCATTTTAATGTATTTTTGTGATTCCAATTACTTGATCCTCTAGATTTTCGTTTTTCGGTATTTGGTCGGTAGATACGTTAGATGAGCTCGCTTTTATGAGTGACAGGTTAACCGCAGTCTACCTGTATCAAAGTTATGTCTAAAATGGTTTTTGCTCGCCGCATAGGTATTCCGCTATATTTTTTTTTCTAACTAAGCTAAGGCAGTAAAATATGGCAGATATTCTTAAACAATGGCATTTTGTATGTTAATAACAAGTTAGTGCCCGCAACTTTGTTGCGCAAAAATTTGTATATCACGCGGGAACCGTAGATTTTTCCGGGATAAAAAGTATCCCATATGTTGCCCAAACCTAATTGTTACTAAACAAAAAAGTTTTATTCAAATCCGTCCAGTACTTTCCGAGATTGGCGGGTTCAAACAGACAAACAGATAACTTTTTTTTGTCGATATGTATTCTATTGCTGATCGTTGGCACCATACGTTGATATTTTTGTAAAAATATGAAATGTACATACACTCTAATTTTACTGTTTTATTATGTATTTATACACTACATTTTTTATATTTAAGTACATTGAATTTAAGGTGAGTCACATATTATATCATGTGTTAAAGCTGTCTATGTGTCCAATTTTGAGTACGACTACCAGCCGCTGGCACGTGCAAGTTGATGAAGGCCTTAATTCTGAGCATTTACCAATTAATTTTAAGATATTCAAACTAGATATTGGCGCGAGCAATTTGCTTGTTATAAATTCTAAATGCATCCACCCGGAAAATTGTGTTGGTCCCAAACTCGGGCTGAGGGGAGCGGGGGGCGGGGGGGGGGTACCGGGTGTCC
>JAOTAV010081057.1:0-12437 GCA_026546445.1 Cyclargus thomasi | reverse complement strand
GGGAACGCTGTCGAACGGGATAAAAAGTATCCTATGTCCGTCTCCTGGCTCTAAGCTACCTCCCTACCAACTTTCAGTCAAATCTGTTCTGCCGTTCTTGAGTTATAAGTGGTGTAACTAACACGACTTTCTTTTATATATATATAGATTACAAAAGACAACTTGAAATATATCTTGGTGATTTGAAAAATAATCTAAAGTTTTATCTGCTTTATGTCCTGTCGAGAGTGTTTTGCTTTGATTACGAATAAAATTAATACGATTAAACTCATATTATCTTTTACAAATCTATAGTAAGATTGATGCCTATTTGCAAATAAGTAGATCGATACTGTGTACTGTAGTGTTTTTTTACTTTCGAAGGCAATACTGTTGTGGCCCTTGGGTCAGACCGTCACTGCGACCCCTTGAGGATTTATTGTGACTCTTTTGCATTAGAGCACCCCAACCAAACCAATGTTGCTCATACGCGGAATTATTTGATTAGGGTTTGTGCTACGAGTTTTTTCTTTTGTTTTGCATTTGATATGTCATTTTCAAATATTATTCCAAACCGCAATACCAGTGTGTGGAAACTGTGGATAATTTTATTAGGCTCTCCAATCATGTCAAACGTCAAAAGTTACGGCTTATTAGCTGTCAGACAGCTGGAAATTATTGACAGTCGTACACGTTATTATTTTGTTTACAGTCGTTCCTAGAATATGTCACGAAAAAACAAACGTGGAACTTGTTATAGATTTACAAGACTTTTTATGGGATCACCCATTTTTTTTATTGTTACATAGAAACCTCTTTTTGATACTAGCGCCTAACATCTACAAAAATGAAATTATTTTACATTTTGCAAACTTTTTGTAAAATAAATTAAAATATAAAAAAGGAGCACATTTCTTCAAAATCATAGGACGGTAACGCATCTTCAACTCTTCTGATGTTGCGAGTGCCTAAGGGCGACGGTTGCTTTCCATAAGGTGACCAGTTCTATTTTGTAGAAAAGTTTAACTTTCAGAAAATTCAGAAAGCACAAGGCACGTGGTTTCGTAAAAAATATGCAAAAATACACAGAAACATTTGGTAAGGAATGCGTTCGTTCGATTTTTTCGATGTCTGTATAGTGTATTTTATATATAGCTGGAATACACGGCACACGATTGAAATTTAAATTGAAAAGTACACTCAATCTTCGTCAGTGGTGACTTTAAATTGAATTGGGGTCGAAAACAGTCTCTATTTTCTATGGCTTTATTTTTAAATTCTTTCAGTAGTGTAATTCGCACGGTAGTCTGTTACTTGCCCATCCTTACTAATAAAAAAATCTGAACGTTGGAATGAACTATTGTCAGTAACATTTTTGGACCAAATTATCTAGATCCACGATCTGTATCTGTTTTAACTTCTGATTGTACATATTTCTTTAGAGTTTTCGTCGTTCGTTGGCGTCGAAGCTATACGAGTACTTTAGGAAAACATCTATCATTGTTTCTAAGATGGAAAACATTTTAATTTAAAAAGATAGAGATATCTTTGTATCTAAGATAAGGTTGATAGTTGTAGTAATTAATGACTAAAAACATGTTATCTACCACAATCAAATAATATTTTACATACATTTGCATTATGTAACATGTGATATTACTTGTTGGAACAATTTTAATGACTAATTAATTCATTAAAGTAATAAAAAAGTAACATTTTTTCCACTGTTTACATTGTTTTTCCATTCATTTTTTATTACCGACCTGTTAAAATATTTGAATGTAATATTTTATGTTTCCTCAACTTTATTAGGAAAATGCATTAACTGAACGACTGATGACGAAGTATAACTCACTAGATAATCACTTTTTAACTGACCTCACGGAGGTTCCTAATTTAGAAGAACAGAATATTAACTTTTTTAGTTAATATTATAATATTACTACTATAGTAAATACTGATTTTTGACCCCCGCACCGACACAAAAAGAGGTATGTTGTTATGTTTTGTGTAACTTGTGTACGAGTGTTGTGTAGTTAAATTTAATGAAAATCAGTTGAGTAATTTAAATGTTGTGAGGGGTGAAAGTGAAAAGTATACAGATGTAACACAATTCATAATACTTTAGGGTATGTAACCCTTATAATAACGGTTGTAATAGTACTTGTAGCAACTATGATTTGTATGTGCAAAGTCGTGTCATATATAAAAAAAAAAAACATTTTTTATAGTTTTAAATTTTCAATTTATAGTCCAAAGCTTTATAAGAAGAGTTCGCGGTAGCTCCAACAGTTACCTACGACTTATTGCAAGTCGAATTAACACTGATTGTCCTTTCATGATAAAATGGACACAATTGCATACACTCATATGATTATTTTTCTGTCGTCGTAATTTTAATGTGTGTGTATGTAATTGTTCCTTTTTATTGAAATTGTATTTAATTTAATGAAATGTTGTGTAATCTTTTTTCTCTATGGACTGTGCACGAATTGTCTGAAGTAAATGATTGAATTTGAATTTATAGCAGAATCGTGGTACTATTATCGAGCTTATCACTGATAGTTTTTATTGAGTCGGTTACCTCATCTAGGCCAGCCACTCCTACTGTCATGGGCCAAATATTGAAATTTTGGCAGTCAATCTCAGTCTATTGGATGCTAATTTCGCTTGGCCCCGTAACATTTCTAAGTTCACTTACGTAATGTTGTTACTTTAGCAAAATCAATTATCTAAATAGAAAGTTAAGTGTGCTATAACCAATCAATAGATATGAGTTTATAATATAACATAAATATTTTTGTTGATTGATAGCTCTATACTATTGCTGCTCTTATTGAATTTGTTTAATGTTTCAATCGCTAATTTGAAGCTGGGATATTATTAGACACTTTCTTCGCGCATATTTTAGCTACTTTTAAAAAATCGTCGTGGGAATTATTATTTGATGTAGTCATTAACTACAATTGAAGACATAAGTGGAAGAAGCGGGTAACTAACATTTAAAAAATCTGCCGGATTTTTGCGTAAATGGACGCTTTAGGACCAGAAAAATGATTTGAAATTTAAAAAATGTGGATTTTATGTGTAGCTAAAGACACTAGCTAGATAATTAAATTGGTAAGTTACAAGATATGTTGTATTTTCATGTGAAATAAAAAAAGTATTTATTCGAAGGTTGTAAAATTTTAGTTATCAGCTTCTTCCACTTATGTATTCAATTATGTATAAGACCATTTTAGTGTTATACTGCGTAAATGTCATGAAGGAAATGACTGTCGGATAATATGCAATAAAAGTATATGATAAGTACCAACCATGATAATGTTTAAAATTGAAATATAATGCAGTGCAATAATAAATAATGAATTGTAGAGGCGGGTAGCCATTAACGCGTGCAATATTATTTCCCTTACTAGCTCGTAATGACAATTTATTTGTTTGCAATTTTCATAATGCAGCGCCCGGGAGCTCAATATTTGAATCTTTTTGGCATTTTCCTGATGTTTTATCGCGTCGCAGCCGGGTGATTGTAAAATATCCTCTCATTTGTGTGCCAACGTCAGAAAATTACATTTTATTAATGATATACGGCTCTCCTTCGGGCTCCACATAAAGTACACATCGGTTCGCATAACGCGGAAAACTTGTATACTTTATGGCGAACGGAGAAAATAAACTCCACATAAACTTAACGGTCGCATAAAAATTAAGTCTAAATTCTAAACTAAGTGGGGTCAGATAAAATAAAGCACCGTTTTATGACGGGCTCGCTCGCCGGGAAGGTAAATTTTACCCTAGTTATCATTTAAATATCTAATAATATAAAGCTGAAGAGTTTGTTTGTTTGAACGTGCTAATCTCAGGAACTATTGGATGGAATTGAAAAATGACTTTTGTGTTGGTATAGTCCATTTATCAAGGAAGGCTATAGGCTGTATAACATCACTATACGATCAATAGGAGCCGAGCAGTAATCAAAAAAGTTATAGAAACGGGATACGGGATTATAGATACGGGATATAACGGGATAGTTTATAAAGTTTTACACGGACGTAGTCGCGGGCATGTAATAATACAAAACTGAAAAATTTGTTTGTTAGGTTGAACGTACTAATCTTAGGGGCTACTAACCGGAATTGAAAAATTATTTTTGAGTCGGTTTGTCCATTTATCGAGGAGGGCTATACAACATCACGCTACGACCAAAAGGAGCCGAGCACAAATGTTGTAGAAACGGCATAATTCATAAAGTTTCATGCGGACGTATTCGCAGGCAAAAGCTAGCCATTTAAATATTTCGTAAAACCGTACCGCAATAAAGCTGAACGGATGACGGTCACCTGACTTCGCCTATCTCTGGTGAGCACCCACCGAATATTAATAACCTTTATATATCTCTGACTCAAACGACACGAACTTACGCTCGGATACTTTAATGTTATCGTGCTACCGGACCGAAGCACCATCTGAATGTATCCCTAAAATATTCTGTCGGGAGTTATGTTTGTATTTCGTTTTTTTTTCTATAATAATATAATACTCCCCGCAACGGTTACGGTGATGGTGGCTGGTTTCTTAGAAACTAGGCCTGTTACAAAGGAGTAATTATAAAGTGCCCGAGTGTGTGCGCAGTAACACAAGTCACTCGGGTACTTAGCACAGGGCTCTGATGTGGTGTGAAGCGTCCATAGATATTATTATTATTATATCATAATTTATATATACACAAGATGATGCCCGCGGAGTTGCGCTGCCCCGGAATTTGTTTATCGCGCTGGATCTCATTTACTTTCGGGACAAAAGTATACTGTGTGTTTTCCGGTCTTAAAGTATCTGCATACCCAATTTTAACAAGTCGGTTCAAATTCAATTCAATTCTGAATATGTCAATTCCATGTAAGTCGTGTTGTCTCGGCTGGGTTTGACGTAACGCGACTTACTTAGACCCGCAATTCCTATACTGTGTCATCAATCTGGCCGTGTATCAATTTTTAACCAACTTCCAGAAACGAGGAGGTTATTCTAATAGTACTTTAAAATGCACAATGGCGATATGTATGGCGGTCGGTGGTCCTTTGCATCCCCCTGTAATGAATACGAGTTAATTAAGCAACATTAGCGAACATCGGCGCCTGCACACGACGACAGATCGGGACCGCGATAGCGCCAACGTTGGCTCTTTGTTAAGTGAGCTGCAGGTCTAAGGGCATTCAGTAGGCTATCAATTATCCAGGAGCTTCCAAATTTTTAAATACTTAGACCATTTTTTCGGCTACTAAAGGATAGGTTAGGATAGGTTAGATGTAAGTTTTTGGTTATTGCATACCTGTGCGAAATTGGAGTACTTACCTCTTTCTATTTTCATGGCAAGTCGGTGCCAGTTCCAGAGATTTCAGATTATCTCATGATTAAATGGACATGGTACCGACTACAAAATTATGAACATTGTGTTCAGAAATAATTAGAGGATTAGCCAAACTCTGGAAAAAGCCCTATTTAGGAAGTAATGTTATTTCATAATTTTTCAATTTATAGAAGTTTATTTTTATTATATTTTAGTTTTTTTTGTTAAAGTACTTTTTTTTCTTATTAATGTTAATGTTAATAATTATTGTAATAAAACCTAACATTAAAAGCTCTGTCAAAACTATTCTGTTTTTTAGAATGAGCTCTTTTCTGTTAATCGAACCCTTCCATGAGACACATATATTAAGGTAGTTGTGTTAATATTTAGTGCGACATTTATTGTCCAAAATAAAAAAGTGTTTACTTATTTTTTAATTGTAGTGTGACTTGGCGGGGGTGTCCAAATCTTTTGTTGCTATGATTCATCGTAATTTGACTAACATAACTTACATAATCGAGAATTACTTCTTACTAAAGTAAGCATTAAGTTTAGAATCATTTTTAGACTAACAAGGGAAAGTCTTCCGCAGTTACTGGGAATGAATTTTATTGGTGACTTTTATTTACTGCTCGATAGAGGAGCTTTAAGTCACTATAAAGTGTATATAGCTCGCCATTTCCTGCTTATAATTCTAAATCAACCTTTCACTAAGTGGCATTGGGAAGCAATCTTAAAATGCAGAATGAGGATAATAAAATGATCACCGTGGATGGCTTTAATGGGAGCTCGCAACTTTAACAGTTAAACCTCAATAATTTAATAACAATTATAACAGTACGTGTAACGAGTTAACAACATTACGGAAACTATTAAAATATAACTTGTAAGTAACTTTAAGCCTGTTATGGTTTTTCAATTTTTTGTTATTCTACTCCTGCTTTTCTTATGCTATTTACTCTTGGGGTTATCTAGTACTTATTATTGTATTTCAGGTTTGAAATTGTCGTACTTAGCGTAATATTTGTGACATAATATTTTTTTGAAATATATGTGATAGCATATCCCGAGTTTTGAAATCATCGTCTTTTAAATGTTTCACCGACATGTCTTACAATTTACATCGTTTTCGTTCCCGTTTTCTGTATTCAAATTGTAATCGCGATAATAAATTCATTTGTATAAAATATGATGTAATTCAACGTAGTTTGATTTAATATTCATGATATTATAATGATGTATTGTTTCAGGTAAGTGGGCAGAGTGAATCTCGGACAACTTTTGTCGCGTAATGGCATCATCTGTAAGTGTTAAACTTTTATTTTTGGGGTTCCGTACCCAAAGGGTAAAAGCCTATTATTAAGACTTCGATGTCTGTCCGTCTGTCGGTCCGTCTGTCTCCAGGCTGTACCTCAAGAACTGTAATAGGTAGAGAGTTCAAATTTTCACAGAATAGGTATTCCTGTTGCCGCTATAACAACAGATACTAAAAATAAATAAATCAAATATTTAAAGGTAGCCCTATTACAACAAATATGTATTCTGCGTTTTCGTTCCATAATGAAATGCAAATATTTTTTATTATGACTTTATACATTTAAAACTTAAAAAAATGCGTTTATCAAATTTTTTTTGCTCTCTATTGGTACGGAAACCTTCGTGTGCGAGTCCAACTCGCACTAGGCTGGTTTTTTAACAAGGTGGTTTAACACTTTGTGCAGAGCGAATTTGTTGCGAATTATAGAGTTTATTGCATTTATATCGTTGTTAATTCACAGGTTTATTATTCACAGGTTTTATAGACCGATACAGGCAGCTGTAAGTTCTTAGATTTTTACCTAGCGTCTAGTTATTGTTCTGAGAAGTTCGACACAGATTCAAAACTAGAATTTAAGGTGTTAGTTTAGCAAAGGACTACACTGATGTTAACTCAAAAGAAAACCTTGAAAGCAACATAAGAATTGATAAATTGTGGTATAGGAAAATCCCGAAGACGCATTAAAAATTAAAGATGGCGGTCGTAAGAAATTGGCAATAAAGTAAACAGTATCAGTATGTAAATGGGTGCTGCTGGGTTTGATAAGGGTCTGAGCTCATTGTGCTGTAATCTGGTATCGCGTCGTGTCGGAATGCGAGTTTATTTTAATATTTAATAACTTGCGGGCGGCCGCAGCTCCTTGTTCGTTTTGCTTCTTATCGCATTCTCTGTCACGCTCGAGTATTTTTCATAATCATTGATCGGCTGGCCTTTTGTGCATTATGATTAAGTACGGCTAGTCTATGTTGGTCTGTGATGGATAACGATTACAAGGTTTATTCGCATATTGCCCACAAACAATGTCGATTGTTGTTTCACTTGTTTCTCATGGTGCTACGGTCAGTCATGATTCTCCATCAAGCCTATATGTGTAATATATCCAACTGATATGACTAAAGTGATGTTGATAAGCAAAGAATAGGCTACTTGACCTAATTTTTTTTCGTGCTTATCGTTTCATAATCATCCCTTCTACCAAAAAAAAAAACATTATTTTAATATTTTATAACAAAGAAACCCATAAAATGTTGTTTTATTATTTCGTCTTTTAAATGCCGCCAAAAACGATGAGTCTACGATCCGCCATAGTAGCCATGACGGCACACTAGGAGTATTTGGTACTCTTTATTCAAAAATGTATCCCTAGCAATCGGCGTGAGACAGAAGTTGGAACTTACATTTACAATAAAACATTACAATAAAAAAATTTATTTTTAAAATGAATTTTAAAACTTAATATTTTTAATATCAATTTTATTTAAATGAAAAACGAAAAGTCTACAGTGTCATAAAGATCAACAAATATAAAATGTGCTGAAATATCTATATTTCAACTAATTTCATGCTAATTTATTCATTAATTTAAAATTCATTATGTTTTTAATATCTTTTAAATAAAAAGACATTAAACTACTGCTGACATGACGTCACATCCTAATCGGAAGTAACTTAATAAGTTTTCGTCAGTACATATAAAATCATATTTTCAATTTGACTTTATTTATTTATCATAAGCTTTTATTTTATGATTAGACTAAAATACGATTCCGTAGGCCGAGTTTTACTACAAATATTGCTTGACTCATATTGAATTTCAACAAATATGTTTGTTTGTTGAAATTCAATTTGAGTCAAGTAGCCTATTGAGAAGCAACGATGAGTGTATTTTTTCATTACCAAATTCTTTCATAAAATTTCCACTGCAGATACACTACTTCACATCCTTTACTTGTTCATATTCTCTGGAAATTATATTATGGAACTTTATTAGAATGATAAATTTAAAATTTCATAAGGTAGCGGGAGACGGGGCACAATAATTTTTATTGCATATCTCCACTGTATAAATTGTTCACAATTGTAGTCTTGGCGCACGCCATTACGCTCTTTGTACTGCTGAGTTTCAAGCCTCCAAACATAAATTGCCGCGAAGAATAGCGGACGTGAGACGCAAATAAAAGTACTAATTTAAGTAAGAATTTATCGTTTAATTGTTCCATATTTATGAGGTGGTTGTTCAGCGTTGTTCTAATTGATAAAGGCGATCAGCCCTCTAGGAACCCCGCTGAGTATTCGGTTACAGAATTCTGAAGTATAACATTGTTTTTAATTAAACATTTCTATTGTTATAACGGAGTAAGTCGCAAAGCTGTCACTTCTTCATATGGCCAAGTACATATAATATACATATTACCTGTGTGACTTAACTAGGCACTTGACCTTGACAATCATTTTTAAAAAATGTAAAAAAAAACGCGCTAAAAAGTGCAAAAACATCTAAAATATCGATCTCTGTATCAGTAACAATTGGCTAGTTTTCTGATGCTGTTTTTGGACTTTTTGTTATGTTTTTTTTTTTCAAATTTTTCCTGGTCATGTGCCTAGTTAAGTCACGCAAGTCATCCATTGCGTTTGTTTTTTACCTCTTAGAATTGTAACTTTAAAAAACATAAATGCTTGTACTCTATGTGTCGTGTTTAGGCTGTCTATCAAATGCAACTCAACTCTCAACCCATGATAAGTTCAGCGGCTCAACCATGAGTTTGAAGCAATAGTATTTGTCGATACTCGATAGCGATTACGTACATTTTTAGTATGGCAAAGTTGTACAGCGCCTCTAGCGGTCAGTTGCGGAACTAAAATTGCCATACTAAAAATTTGCGTAGTCACTATCGAGTATCGACAGATACTATAGTTTCAAACTCATGGTAACGCTACAGGAGAGTCGAGATATAATTATAGGTATAGCATTTGTTTTGTAAATGTTTGATGTCTTCATCAACCCACATATATTTTCATCACATCAAAAGTAATTACAATTTACACTCGTAGCTTAAACATATATTTGTATTGTGTTACATCTTACAACACACTATGTTTAGTGTGTTGTACAACTAAGCCTTTATTTAATTTGAAATATAGGCCTTGGAATATTCGGTTTCCAGCCAGTGAACGATATCGATTATTCTGAGGCCTAAAACCGAATATGAAGGCATAAAAAAGTGATATTTAGATAGATAGGATTGCAAGAAAAAATATTTCTATTCTTGATAATGATGGCATCGTCTATTGTATAAAAATAATTCGGGTTTTCCTTCCGGACGATATAACTCCAGAACGCGCGAACGTCTCCGTGAGGTTTATAGCAAAGAAAATTCAGGTAAATGTTCAAGAGAAAAGCAGAAAAAGAGGGAAAATCATTTTCACATACAGCACCATCTATATCATAGCATGCACTACAACGGTGCCAGTACGTGGTTTTTACGCGACTTTCGAATTCCACGTGAGCGAAGTCGCAGGCAAAAGCTAGTAGATAATAAAATAGGGCACAATAGACAACAAATTAGTAGGTAAACTTCAAAGAAATTAACGAATTTAAATAGAACAAAATTGCTTTTAACTGCACAACGCAGGGTCTTCGGACACCCGAAAGCGTCAACTCATTATCTAGCGCTCACATTCACATTTTCCCGTACAAAACGAATTCCACCATCCGCTGCATTCTGATGTCCGGATGCGAAAAACGAATTTGGAAACCTAATACGGTAAAAGGAACTTTTACGGTCAGCCTATGTCATCTTACTGGTTGGTCTGTATATTGTGTTAACAGCATCGAATTGATTAGACGTGAAAAATGTAATTTGCCGTAGCAACGTTGACAAGAGTTTGTTCGCGACAAATGCGAAATGGACGTGAGAAAATGTTACTTATGTAAACTTTTTGCTGTACATTTCTGATGGAATTTTACACTTAAAGTTGTCTAGGCAGGTAAAAGAAGTTTGTTTTGAGTTAAAGTAGTCATTATTTTGAAAGATAATTTTAATACTGATTTAAAAAATCGGGATTAAGGTTGTTTTTGATGAAAGCTTAAAAATCTTTCATCCCAAGAGCTTCTACATTAGTAATGTACCTGGCCTCCTTGGTCTGGCCTCCAAGTAAGTATTATAGAAATCACACACAGACACACTTTTGCAATTATACTATTTTCCGAGCTTACCGTGAACAGATGTATAGCATTTGATAAAGATATCATCTCTCATATTCTTTTACAATCTATGAGACTGAACGGCAAAAAATATAATTTCATTTCGTCTTTTGTGGCGAAAGTTGATGAATTGCCAGAAAAAGCAGTGCGTGACCACGCTTTATTGTTGTCGCGTTGACGTTCGAGTGATTCCTTCATATCCTTGGAAAGGTCTTTATTACCACAGTATAAGTTATATACAGTAGTTACAGTTCATACTAGAGCGCTTTGATCGAGGTGACGCACGTGACATGAGTTTGATTTCGGATAAATTTTTAAAATGCAATATCGCAGCGTTTTCTCTTTTTCTACCTAGTCAACGAATATTTCATATTATTATGCTGTTTTGTCATAAACTTAAACATTTTGTTAGGAAGCTGCACTAATGTTGCATTATTATGTCACATATTTGCGCGAGTAAGATTTTATAAACGCAGCTGAGTTACTCTACTAACAATTATTATATTGTACAATTAATGTTCGTCATTTTTGTTGTTACACTAAATAACTGACATAAGTGAGGTGTAATTCAGGATTGACACGGGGTGTATAATTTAAATAAATAATTACGTGGCTATTTGCCAGTGACATGTACCTAATAATTTACACGTACGAGTTAAGCTATGTTTAACTAAGTATTGCGATTCTACGTAACCTGTCACTTGGTAATTTTTATAAATTACAGAGGTAGATTCACAATGCGTAATTTTAATGGATACTACAACGTTGATTTACAGCCAGTAAACGCGCGTTCCGCCTAGCGTTGACCAATAACAACGCGGTAATTTTTCCAATCAGACTCGAACTACAATTGCGAACAAATACTAAAAATATTTAAATTAAATAATTTTAATAAATAATAATAAATATTCTTTATTGTGCACACATAGATTGACAATTTTACAATGCTTTATACCTGTATTAATTAATGCTGTGTACCCCGTACAATATTAACTAACTCTTACTGCGACGCAGCAACCCAAACTGAGTATTGGCCTCTGACACAACTTTGATTGCGATCCTACGCGACATCTTGCCAAGTTAAGCTTAGCCTAGCTTAGTTTCTTTCTAAAGCAAGACAGACAAAGTGAAGTTTGATCCAAACAGCCCTCAATACCTCAAAAAAACCTTTAAATTCCGTTGTCCCGACAGGCAAGAGCTGAGGTCGTCGACCAATCTCTTGCTTGATATCCCCACTCACACTAAGTTCTTCCATTGCTCCTTCTCCGTCCAGTCCATCCTCTTTTGGAAATCTCTACCTACCAGAATAAGACAAGCCAAAACCCTATTTTTAAAGAATATTACCTTAACCTGACGTGTCATATTTAAATATTTATGTAGTTTTTAGGTGTATTTATTTATTTCAATATGTTATATAATACAGTTAAGTATATGTATTTATGGTATATTTTAGTATATATATTTATATTGATGATACTTATTTTTTTTATATTGATGATACTTATCATGTATGTTTATTTTATAACGTGTTCATATTTTAATATACTTTTAAGCACTATACCCTGATCCAGCAATCTAATGTCCTCTCT
>JAOTAV010081046.1:0-12441 GCA_026546445.1 Cyclargus thomasi | reverse complement strand
CCCCCCCCCCCACCCCACACCATCCATTACACCCCCTGCCCCCCTGGCTATACGTGAATAAACTTAATGTGATAGGCAAACTTTTTGAAATTAGCAACTTTCTTAATTAGCCAACCGGTTTCATTGAAACCAACCCCCGTTGTAATTATTTCGTGCGTGTTAAAAAGTTTGTTCCAGAATGCATCTTTATCGATAAGAAAGAAAATATATATGTCACACGTACCAACAAAAGCAAAACCTTTGTATTATTCAGTCAGTATTGTTTAACGGAACCCACAAACAAACTTGCAACCCAGTATTCGAACCAACGTCCCAGTCGAAGTAACCCTGAAATGTGATTCACCACAACACCAAAACAATGAAAGCACTACATAAATACCGTGTCATTACTCGCGGCTGTAGCATAGCGACCGAGAAAGTGTTCCTTTTTATAGCAAGAAAGACAACGTGACGGATACGAAATCTGTCAGTTATACCAACTATCTGTTATTTTCGCCGCCCGAAGCCCCCCGATAGGGCAAGATGTAAGTAAAGAACCTATTCTATGAAATGAATCTTCGGAGACAAAGAAACCACATGCCACCGACCTTAATATAATAGAGAAAAATGTACGAAATTGCGGTCATTTGTAATTAATCGACCAAATTTCAGGAATTTCCTCGTATGCCCCCCCTCCACTACCCCCTCAGTGAGCCGACAATGCCACCAATCAGAAATAATACGAACAATAACAACTATTCCCATTGTGCGCCAACAAAAAGTATAAGGGCTTTCGTTGCTGGCTGTACACGCGAGAGTGGAATGTATTTAATAATGAACCAACAGATTGTCACAGTGCCGAACGTAGTGTCGGCAGAAAAACCCATAAATGTAATAATTGGATTATAAGTGTGAATGTGTGTCTATCTGTCTGTCTTCATCTTGACATCCAAACCGATTATGCTGAAATTGGGTATGTTTTTTTATCCCAAAAAATGTACGGTTCCGCCGTTTAGTACCTTTATGAATATACTAGCTTTAGTCGGTGGCTTAACACGCATTGAATCGCGCAAAAATACGATTGTTTTTAAAGGCAGGAACATGATATTTTTGCAGGAGCAAAAAGCTCTTTGTTGCTCCCTTCAACTAAGTTTATGCAAAAAATCAATCCGATTGACTGTATAGTAGGTGTATAATATGTTTGTATCTGTGTACTTAATATGTATATGTTTATATTTAATAATGGCACATTTACATAAATCTCATATAGTTATCTTTCCTCTACTAGTGGTCGCCTGGAAGATATTACTAATTAGTTATAAGGTCCCCGTTGTGTCATGCTTGTGTTTTAAAAATGTTTGTAAAATTATCAATCTAATCTATGTGTGTACAGTAAAAATATGTATTACTTATTATTATTATTATTAGTTAGGACGTAAAGGAAGGTCATACAAACAACAAAATTTTAAATGCATATTCAGTAGGTCTTAGAATCAGCTACCGTCTACATTCAAGTGGTCCAACTAGTTATTCTGATAAAGTCGAAAAAAATCTGATTAATTCTCTTACTGACCGTACGCAGGACAAAGATGTATAATTTCCTTTATTTACGAGCCCCCGTGGGACCGTACCGCTAACAATTTGTTTGTCTTCATATAACGGTCATATATTATATCCACATATAACATATACCCTCCGCAAACAGCCTCCGGACGCAGCGAAAACGAAGAATCAAAGTCTGGGATATTTGACTAAGTAACGGCCGAAAAGCCATTCAAATTAAGTGGCACTTAGATCATGCCGTCCTTGTCTTTTTGTATGACAAAACATAAGGGATCCTTGTCGTTTTGTAGACACAAGACAGCTTATTTTAACGGTCCTAAATTTAAAGCAACGTTTTAGTTTCAGTATTTCAAACGTTTACTTAAACATAGTGTTTTGCATAAAACCTTGAATGTTATAAACCTTAACTTAGGGTTCCTAGTATTCGTATCAACTTTGCCTTGACCTTGACGTCCAAATCCTTATAATTTATATGTAATTAATGGCCATTTTACTTATAGCTAAAACACGTTTTTAGTGCAAAGTTTTTCATTATATAAAAAATTTAAATGCCTTCGTACTCGAGTGATTCAGAGCTGGCTTTGGATTTTTAATTCGAATGTCGTAGATTTTATTCCCGAGTTGGATAATAGTTATTAAAAAGTTTTATCGAGATAATTCAGGCTGATTTCCAGATTGTCTGACAAAATCGATATAATTAAGGGGATATTAGTTGCTTTCAAAATCATAGATGCCTTGTGCATAGATGCGTTGTGGCCACAAATGAGGATGTACCTAACGAGCGAGGTGGTGGATGCTCGGTTAGGCTCCAGCCCCGTGATAAATTTCAGCTGTCGTGTGTATACCGACCCACTTGGAAAACTACCATAGCACGATGTAGAATTATGGCGCTAACTGTGGGTAGCAATAATAACATTAAATGTTTTAATATGGACGTAAGCAACCTGAATGTATATAACAGAAAACCCGACTTTAGGAATAATGGTAATTTAAATATCAAGTTACGTATGTATATTTTTAGAATGGCTATTTAAAGCCCTTCGTTTTGATACCCTACTCGACCTAAATGGGCGGAAGAAATTTTATGGAACCTAACAATGATTATTATGACTTCAAAATCCGTCATTTTGATTTTTTCATTTTTTATCTGTCACTTACGTTATCAAGAGAGAGAACACCTCATACGTTAAAATCCATCAAGCCGTTTTGGCTGCAGAGCGTCCCAAACAATTATACATACACACATACTCTCCAAAGACATAACTATCAACTGTCAATTTACACAGTTTTGTGTCATTAGAGTAGGCCTGGCTGGTGCAAATACTTGCACGGCTTAAAAATGCTTAACCTATTAGATTAGGTAACAAGACCAGTTATTGCCTACGGGTAAAGATATCGGTTTTTTCCTAATGCCTAAATTTGCACTGAAATTGTCGTTTTAAACTCTGTAAATACGGTTTAACCTAAAGACACAATGTAGTATTCTTTTTAAGTTCATGCGTGTTACTTATTTAAGTATGTTGGCCTGTTCCTGCTCCTTTGCCAGTCGTGTCGACTATCCCACTGGCTATGAGAAAATACATAAAAAGAGTGTTTCTGTATACGGAGCCTAAGAGTAGGTTTCGTCCTATTGCAAAAAAAAATCAAATCACCTTTTAAAAAAGGAACAATGAAACTCTCATTTAACGAGGTAACACAAATTCTTAAATCAATTTGCTTGACCGAAATATGATAAAAAGTACCCTCAAGACAACATTAACGTTTGGAAGGGTCTTAAGGGCCGATACGTGTTTCTAATCGGTTCTTATATCATCAGGGCCTCCCGAGGGCCAGAGCCCTATCTAATTTCGCTATGGGTAGACCTGCAAATATTTGTCCGGCCCACAGATTCATAAATGATAGATAGGGCGTTATCTTTTTTTAAATGCAACTAGCTACTGCTTGCGACTCCGTCCGCGCGGTAACAAAGATGAGAATTATTACTTTCTTTTACAAAATTTAACTCTTACATGAGGACTACTGTTCAGAGTACAATGAGTAGCTGTCAAACGCTGTTGTAGTGCATACCATGTAGCAGAGATGGCGCTGTATATGAAAAATAATTTCCCATGTTTTCCTGCCTTTCTTTTGGAATTTTCCCTGAATTTTCTTTAGTATAAACCTCACGTAGCCCGAGACCTTTCCAACGAATACAAAACCGTGGGAATTGCTTCGTGCGTGCGGGAGCTATATCGTCAGGAAGGAAAAACCGAATTATTTTTATATTATAGATTAGGGAGCGAGCAGACGGGTCACCTCTAGCTCTATTAGCTACTTCTTTTACGTCATGCTTCCATCTTTTACATTGCCTGATAAATTAATGAAATAAATTTATAAAAAAATCATTTATTTCTGAGCACATGTTTTTAGTATGTCTACATGTTGACCTACCAACGGTTCGGGAACTTTCCGAGAAATTTCCACAAAATACTGAGTTGTACTTATACTTTACTAATCAGTAATAACTTTTTAACAAAATCAAAAATTGAAGACATAAGTGGAAGAAGCGGATAGCTAATATTTAGCAACCTTCAACTGTATACAATTTTTTTTAAAAAAATGTCGGAAAATCTTGTAACTTACCTATTTCGTTATCTATCCAGTGTATCTAGGTATACATCGAACCTATATTATTTTTCAATTTCAAATATTTTTTCGGGTCCAAAAGTCATCGAATCAATTGACGCCAAAAAACGACAGTTTAAAAAATGTTAGTTATCTGCCTCTACCACTTATGTCTTCAATTAAGGTATCATAGATAAACACAATTTCTACGTACGAAACCTTCATACGCGAGTCCTACTCATCCTTGGGCGGTGTTCTACTGCGTATCTCTCACGACAGGTCTACGGGACCACGCCACAAGCTCTGCGCCCGCTGTGACCTATATTCTGAGTTATACAGCTTCTCATTATATGATATTAACAGTAGATTAGGCGTCCGCACGTTCGTTAGAAAATATGAAAAAAATATTCTAGTTTTTTAGTCTTTAAAACACTAAATAACTCTTATACGTTCCAGTTTTATTTCAGTTTTTAAAAGATGATGACTTCATTTGCAGTATATTATGTATATGGAATGCTTATTATAAGTACGTCCGTGATAATATTATAAATGCGAATTTGTCTGTCTGTTTGTTATCTGTTTACGCCCAAACCGCAAAACAGGTTTTGCTGAAATTTGGTATAAAGATACTTTGGGTACCGGGAAGGTTATAGAATACTTTTTATTCCAGAAAATTAGGCGGTCCCCGCGTGATAGACGAATTTTGGTGCTACAGAGTTGCGGGCATCATCTAGTTGTTCTATATCTAATATATAAAATTCTCGTGTCACAGTTTCCGTTGCCATACTCCACCGAAATGGCTCGACCGATTTTGATGAAATTTTTTGTGCTTATCCGGTATCTATGAGAATCGGCCAACATCTATTATTCATCCCCCTAATATATATATAATTTTTTTTAAAAACAACGTTGACCGGGTCAGCTAGTTGTTATTAATATTCTATGGTGTATGTCCGTCTTGTATATTTACTCTATTCACTCTTTGCCGTCGAAATCCAGGAGCACCAATGTGTCGGATCAACCGGAGAAATACCACGACCTCACAGAAAACTGGCGTGAAACAGCTTGCGCTTTTATTCGTTTAGTTCCTTGTTTCCGTAGCCTATTTTAATCCGTAGCCTAAATAATTTCTAACTCACCTCACTATGTTTGTCTGTTTCATTTTTTATAGTTTTATATACATATTTGTGTTGTAGTATTTTTGTAATATCTGTTTAAATGTGATGTAATGTGTATTTGTGGCTGAATAAATGTTATTATTATTATTTTATTTTTTGAGGTACCCACAATTAGCCTCACAATCCGGCATCGCGCAATATACAACTACTGAATGACGTTTGTCTGAATTGAATTGAGACTTTTCAAGAAATAAAGCATAAAACTATATGCAATTTTCCAGACGTAGCAACAAGATAATTTTTCAAAATCCTAATCACCATACACAATTGTATCATTTAAATATTTCAGCTATCTAACCATCCCGGTTAATGTGAAACAGCCTGTAGACAGTTAGATAACAAGCTAAATGTCCAAAAACAAAAATCCTGATGAAAATATGGCAAATTAAACAATTCAATATTCGAGTTTTGCGCCGAAAAATCGAATATTGAATTGTTTTCCGATATATCTAGTGTCGTTCTCACAGTAAATACAAATCTAACGACATCTCACAAACCAAAATTCATCAAGCCGTTTAGGCTGCAGAGCGTGCCAAACAATTATACATATATACAAACATATTATATAACATAGCTTTCCTTCTGACGCAGTCGGGTAAAAAGCGCTACTACCCTTTGGATACGGATCCCTATAAAGTTTATCTAATTCCTAAATTTAATCAACAAGACCAGGGGTCAGCTTAACAAGGGGTCATAAAAAGTTGGTGATGACGTTTTTATGGTGATAAGAGATGAAAGTTTACGACGAGACGGAGTATTAATTGATTGGAACAACAAGAAAAGAAAAAAATGTGTAAAAATACACAGAAAGCATATTTTATTGAAGCGGATTGAAAATGTAAATGAACATCTGACTAGTGTTTACAAACGGCTTTGTCCAAGTGAAATTTAATCGAAGTCAGGAAGATATCATATGCGAACCCGTCAAAATCCGTTCAGTATTTTTTGCGAGTTCGACCCACAAACATCCAATCAAACTTTCATACCTCATTAATCTAAGCTAGCTGTGCCCCGCATAGCTACCCGCGTAAAAAGTAGCAAATGTGTTAATCCAGAATATCAGCTAGCTCCATGCCAAATTTAATCAAAATAGCTCTAGCCGTTTAAGCGTGAGGAAGTAACAAGCATACACATTTACAAACTCACAAACTTTCGCATTTATAATATTAGTAGGATATTATCTTCTTAATAATGTATAATTCTTGTGAGAGTGTGTTTGTCACTGAAACTGTGCCTTTTCAAACGACTGGACCAATTTTTGAAGATTTTTGTCTGTTTCAAGAGGATTTGAGAATGGTTTAGGTTCCTCAATAATCCCGACAGGAAAACGTCTGTCGGGTCCACTAGTAATATGCTTATCTCTAACAGAGATTTCTTCCAGAAGTCATAAACCATCTTCAGACCACTACACAAATTGGGCAAAAATTTTGCGTGCAGGTAAAAATTATGACGTAGGCAGCAGACAAAGAAAATATTTTGATTAATCCTTTGATGATGAATTTTGTATGAAAAATGTTTAATAAAGCGAGCTAAGGCTAAAGCTACTCAGAGTATGTAACGATTATTATCAGTATCTGATTATAAGGAAGACGGTTATCACTACCAACAAATTTACCTATAAACCTTCTTCCTAATTTCAACCTGTAATATTAAATTTCATATACGGTTAGCCGCATTGTTTTATTCCAAGTTAGGTAAAATTAATTCGGCGTTTGGAACTAAGTTCGGTGGGGCTATACATTTGGGAAATCAGAGCCACGCACACACGCGCATAACCGCCCTGTGTGGTATAAGTTGCGGACGAGAGCGGGCACAGAGGCCCTTATACCCGGGATCCGTGAGACTAGATCTTAAGGCTGGTATAAGGGTCAGCGGGGTATTATAGGTTAAAACCTAATATAAGTATGTTAAAACGTTAAACATATTATCAAAAAATATATATTTTATATAATGATTATTATTATTATTTAACTTCTAGCGAGGAGTTTTTCCCTGAGCTTATAAATTACCAGAAAAAAAAAATACCGTGGACATCGATTTTTGCTAAAAATTGCATAAACTACGAAACAAGTCGGTTAAGATGAACGATTTTTTATACACATTTAAAACCCAACCGAAAGATCGTGAATGGGATTGGCATTTTCTGACCAAATGATGATGGCCAATGAAAAAATATATTCGATGTTAAAACCATTGTACGTCTTCAAACTTTCTGAGCTGCGGTTGATATGTATGTGACGAAGAGGACACCTCAGACTTCGCCACATTTATTCTATTTTTCCACTTAGATCGGGTAAAACGTCCTTGAATATGAATTACCATTCCATCAGAGAGAGATGCAATATTGCAGTTTCACGTGTTTTAAACTTTCTCAGCGAAAACTCATCCGGTTTTCCCCAGTTCACTTTAGCGTCACATGACATAACTCTCTATAACTATGTACTATAACATAACTCTCCGCTTCCGCCTATGCACTGCGCCAGCCGCACACACACAAAAGCGGTGACCGCTGTAGATTATTCAGCAACCCCTCCCCCTCCCCTCCTCTAAGGCCATCTTCACGGTGTTTATCTCTACAAGTTCTCGTCCGACTGTACTCCACTAACTATGTTATGGTACCAGCTCGGTAGAACTTGGGAACAACATAGTACGCAATATATTACACTTCGCCCAATCTTGGTGGTAGCGTCATTAACCCTTTGTCAAAAAATTGGTCATTTTAAACCGTCAAAAATTACCGCTACTGTATATATGTATCGGCTGGGATTGATGTAACCCGACCGATTTACTTAGACCCGCAATCTGTATCTTTTCCAACTTCCCTGATTGTACTTAGGGGTAAATTATTGTATCCCTTATGGAGGCTGTACACTCTCGGCGAGACACAGCGACACCGCCCGAGTGCGAGAGTGCAAATTGTTGCATTTGCCTCGTCTCGCCCGCTAGCCGCTTGCGAGAGTCTTGCCAGGAAACTCTCGGCAGAGAGCTCTCGGCGAGAGTGTACAGCCTCCATTAGAGTTTACTGTGAAAACAGCAGCACTGAAAAACCTGTTACTATTTTTTACAATACGTAATGTAGCAATCTACGAACTTAAAATAAAAAAGTAGCTTTTTTAGCTCTGTTTTTCTCTTTTAACTAGAAACCAGTTAAAGCTTCAGTAAAAGTTCAGTTTAGCAGTTTAAGCACAAGACAGACGCACTTTTGCTAATTATAATATAAGGACTACATGTTGTCCACGATAGACTACTGGTCCGTCCACAAAATGGATGGGTTATATGACCCCGCAACCCCTTTATAGGACGATAGAAGAACATATAAACAATAAGATTTTGTTCTATGATTTCTCTTGTAAGCTGTCCAACTGGGTGCTGGTGAGAAATCTAAAGTTCAGGTAGTCAGAAAGTACATTTTGTACGGCATTGCGACATAATAGACAAGAATCTGTATTGAATAATTATGAAACTATTATGAAACTGATGCCGTACAGAATCAAATGACCAAATAAGCCGTGGAAATTGTCAGAAAAAAAAATCTGACTTTGTGGTGTACCATTTATTACTGCACTGGGAGCTTTCTTATTATTTTTCATGGATGAATTGATGGTTAACTTGCCTTACCAAAATATATGACCAAACGTACTTTCTGACTACATGAACTTTAGATTCCTCACCAGCGCCCAGTTGGACGGCTTAAAAGTATAATCATGCAACAAATCTTATGGTTTTATGCCCTTCTATCGTCCTATACAGGTGTTTAAAGGGGTCATATCGTCGCTGCGCGTACGAAACCGCGTAAGCGCAGTTTGTAAATACCGTGTAACAGCAAAACGCGCAATCTTTTAATATCATGCCAGCCGACTCTAAACGCCTATTGACTAATATTAGACTTCACCTTATTTGAATAATATAATTAGAAACGTCGGTTGTGCTATCGAAACCGAATTAAAACACCCGAAATATTACGTTTTTCTTGCTCCTGTAAAATCATCAAAAAGCAAATAAGGGGTATTTACCAATGGCTCTTACGCGGATTTTCATGCGCAGCGACGATATGACCTACCCCCATTTGTAGACGGGCTAGTAGTCTATAACACCGTTTCGATAAAAATCATTACGCAAAAACCGTTAACTTTTCCGGAATTAAAGTATGTCCTGCTCCGGGACTCAAGTAATCCCCATACTAAATTTAAGCAAAATCTGTTCAACGGTTTAAGCGTGAAGACAACAAACAGACGCGCTTAACATTTATATTATTAGTGTTGGTTTAAGTAAATCTAATTATGCAGTTACTCAGTAAATACTGCCATGTAAATATGTGATCGAAGCCTACTCACATCTGCAATGCAAAAGCTTGCAGGTGCGTGCTGTTTAAATCCCGCAACTAAAAGGGGACGAACTCCGAAATCGTTTTGAAACTCAAAATAACGAAACGGAATCTCGCGTCCTACGCTAACATAATAACTCAAATAACATTCCGCTTCATGATATAAGCTACACGTTTTATATAACTGCCTATGCCGTTGCTATGTAATGACGTAGAGCAAAATAATACCTATAGCTAATATCATAAAGTGGCATTTTATTTGAGTTTGTGTCGCGGCCGCTTGCAGCCCAGACTGAAATGTTACTTTTCGGTCGAGTCAGAAGATTTAAATGTGTCGTTTGAGAGTAGCGCTCCTGTATAAATAAACGGTTTAATTATTGTATACGAAGTTTCGTTTTTGAAGTTTATTTGATTTCGTCATTGTATTTAACGACGGAATTTCCGATAAGAGTTCTTACAAATTATGCGCATACGAATATATTTTTGACAGCGAAAATATTAGATAAATCGGGCGCGTTTCCTGTGAGGCCGTGGTATCACTCCGGTCGAGCCGGTCCATATGTGCCGAAGCATGGCTCTCCCATGGCAATGAGCATCCGTATATGTACTTGAGATCGGATAATGTCTCATTGGTACACGTCTCCACCAGGGCTCGAACCTGCACCCTCTTGAGCGCGAACCAAAGGTCTTACCCACTTACTACGAACGCTCTGAATGACTTGTTAGCGAGAGTGCGAAAAGCAAGTCATTTATTAATGGTGAAAGTTTGTCTGTCTATCAGTCACAACAAAACCACTGAAGGATTTAGGTGACTAAGATAATGAATACTTTTTATTCCGATTAAAACCTCCTGTGGGAAAAAAACGAAAATTTTAGTATTTTATCGTCCTCATAGTATCTTACTGGCTATTTCCCGCGACTACGTCCGCGTGAAACTTTATAAGTTATCTCGTTTTTACAACATTTTTTGATTACTGCTCGGCTCGGTCTATTTGTCGTAGCGTGATGTTAAATAGTCTATAGGCTATATAATTCCTCGATAAATGGACAAACAAACACAAAAATTATTTTTCAATATCGACCAGTGGTTCCTGGGGTTAGCGCGTTCAAAAAAACGAATTCTTCAGCTTTATATTACGTACTAGTAGATGCCCGCAATTACGTTTCGCGAAAATTTGTAATTCACGCGGGAACCGCACATTTTCTCGTGATAAGAAGTGTCCTATGTGTTGCCTAGACTTATATATAATAGCTATTTAATAAAAAAACATCTACTCGAATCCGTTCAGTAATTCCGGTGATTAGCGCGTACAAACAAAAAACTTTTTCTCTGTCTTTATATTTGTGTTCTATTGTTCCTTAGCCCCCCCAACATTGATTATCTTGTAAAAATACTAAATTTACAGACACGCCAATTTTACTGTTTTATTATATGTATATTAATTAATTTATTAATATGTATATATTAGCTTTATATATATTAGTATATTATTATTATTTACTTTAACATGCTTCACAATATTCCTATTAATATAACAAATTGAAAGTCTGTCTGTCTGCCCACCCGTCTCTTTCTCTGTTATCTCTTCACGCCCAAACGCAAAAGCTGCTTTCTTGAAATTTAGTAAGAAAATTTTTTAACCTGATACTATTAGAACGATGTTACCCGCACGATATCGAAGTTATAAGAATACCGGTTCAAACCACTAGAATACAGGTGCAGTATAAATAAGAGTTAATGAACTAACAACATTCAGAATCGGTAATTAAATATAAATACATTTAAATTGGACCACCTAAAACAACAGAATGCGTGTTTATCCCCAGCGCCGGCCTGTTATTCTCTACTAAATTAAAAGTTTTTATTGCTTGCAAATTCTAAAATTGTATTTTAATTATAGAAATAAATGAAGCCTTTTAACCTAATTCAAAAAAGGAGGAATTCGCCCCGCATGTATGTCATATTTGTGAGCTGGACAGCTTTTGTATAATAGGTTTTGCCAGCGGATTCACTTGCGTTAAGAAGTATTTTTCACTGACACTAGCTTGCTATACTGTCTTTGAATACTGACCTCGTATATTCCGGACATCAGTCATCATTGACTTCTATCAATTTAGATACTAGCTTTTGCCTGCGGCTTCGTTCAGGTAAAATTAAAAGAAATCGCGAAAAAACCGACTTCTAAACGAAAGTGAGGAGATTCCTTAATCGGACCGTAATTCAAGAGACTACTGAATGTGGACACCCTAAAAGTTGTATATTTTACACTCGCGAACTGTATAATAAGTAATTGTTTGAATGTGTGTGGGCGAACTTTTATTACTTATTTAAATAGTACTAAAGAAATCCAAATAAGGCTGATAAAGTATTTAATAAGCGAAAAAGAAAGAATAAAATGTAGAGAAGGGTATCAAAACTTATTTAAAACTTGCAATATTTTACGTATAGATAAAGAAATAGAATATTTAATTGGAATTCATTATTATAGTAATGAGTATAAACAAATAATAAACAAGTACAATATTAAAAGGGCTAGTGAACAAAGACTGATAAAACCTAAAATTACAAATTATTATGGGCAGAAGATAAATATGTGTAGTATCGTATGGATGGTGGTCGATACTGTGTGATGTTGGGTAAGGGAAACGCAGTTAAATTAGTCACCAAAGTATGTATTTACTCAAACACTAATACTCAAACAAAAAGTTACCAATGATATCAGTATACTATACTACTATACTATTACAAACGAGTACCTCCGTACCTTTTCAACACTCTGTTAGGACTACTAC